>PVHP010000054.1:21393-241177 GCA_004024765.1 Zapus hudsonius
TCTCTCTCTCTCTCTCTCTCTTTCTCAGGCCCACATGAGCCTGAGGAAAAATCCCACCCCATAAGCTATAAAGAAGGGCTTGCCATGTGGGAAAGGTCTCTTCTTGGCTATTCATCTCTCCTGACACCTTCCCATCTTAGTCCTGCTGGGATGGGGGGAGAGGATACTTACTAACTGACCACTTAGCTTGTTTGCTATGCGAAGGCGAAAAGCTTACATCCTTTTGCTATATTTCCCATGTAGGTGTGGTGTGGTGTGTGTGTGTGTGTGTGTGTGTGTGTGTGTGTGTGTGTGTGTGTGTGTGTATACATATATGTTTCATTAAGTCCTGGCCCCTCTTTTAATCTCCCTGACCTGAAAAAGATCCTCTATGTCTCCCTCAACTCCCATCCTCAGCTTACCACATGGGCTTCTAAATAAGTATAAGAAATTATAATCTATCCTTCTCAGTCTATTTCAATTTTTTGTTAAAAGTGGACAAAAACCCAAAAGCCTAGAGTTTATAAAGTTTTCCTGTACTCTAAAAACCCTGTTTCACTTTTTTTTTCTGGTTTTTTGAAGTAGGGTCTTGCTCTAGCCCCAGGCTGGCCTGAAATTCACTATGTAGTCTCAAGGTGGCTCCTACCTCTGCCTTCCAAATGCTGGAATTAAAGGTGTGTGCCACCATGCCTTTGAGTTTTTCTTTCTCTTCAGTCTGAAAGACACCATAAAGTATTTTCCTTAGAGCTGGCTTTGTAGACATAAATTCATTTAGCCTGTCTTTGTTGTAGAAAGTCCTTTTTTCTTCAATTGTGATGATAGCTTTGCCAGATATAGTAATCTTGGCTGACAGTTGTAATCTTTCAGGAATCAAAATACATCACCCCAGTCCTTCTGGCTTTTAAGGTCTGTGTTAAGTAATCCACTGTAATTCTGATAGGCTTGCCTTTATACATTACTTGATGTTTCTCTCTTACTGCCTTCAATATATTTTCTTTGATCTGTGAGTTCAGTATTTTAATTAGATGTGGAAAGGTTCTTTCCTGGTTTTGTCTGTTTGGTGTTCTAAATGCTTCCTATATCTATATTGGCACCACTTTCCCTATGTGGGGGAAATTCTCTTCTAGCTACTATGTTCTGGGAGTGAAATTCTTCTCCTTCAACTATACCCTGAATTCTTATACATGATCTTTCATAATGTCACAAATGTCTTGAAATTCCCATTCATGCTTTCCTATTAGTTTGTCTTTCTCTTTGTTGGACTGTTCCAGTTCTGGCACCTTGTCTTCCAGTTAAGACATTCTGTCCTCTCTTTGATCCATTCTATTGGTGAGACTTTCCTACAGAGTTTTGTATGTGACTCACTGTGCTTTTCATTTTTAGCAATTCTGATTTGAATTTCTATAGTATTTCTACTTCCTTACTCATATCTTGTATCGACCTTATTTCCTTAACTTGGTTTCATGTGTTTTCCTCCTGGAGTTTGTTTTCTTCTTTGATTCCTTTGATTTCTTCAAACATAGTTAAAATCCTTCTTTTGAATTCATCAGGCATTTCGTCTAAGTCAGTCTCTCTGAAGGTCATTTCTGATGGATTTAGAGTTTTTGGTGTAATTATATTACCATGATTTTATATGTTTCCTGTATTATAATGTAGAGTTTTTTTTTGCATCTTGAATTAATTCAATGCTTGAGTTTCCTAATTGAATTCTTTGATGTGTGAATCAGCAGTTATATATCTACAAGGTGGGAACCTACTGTGCCAGGTATGGCTTTTATATTACTCCCAGAGTGACCACCGAAGTGGCCCATTGAGTTGTAAATATTCCAGTAGGCTAGTTGGAACAAAATAGAGGTATAATATGCTAATGAACCTATTTCATTTTAAGCCTAAGACTTGCCCAAGTTGTCCTGAAGACTGGCATTCAATCACAATTGAAGAAATGAAGGCCACAGAAATGAGGAAGAAGCTCTGATGCCAACTCCACAGGCTGGGGCAAAGCAGACAGTGGTCTAAGTACCTGTAGAGCAGGTAACTCTGGTACATGACTAATGCTGGAGATGTTTAAAATTAAATTAGAGAATGGATATAGAGAAGGGATGTTGTGACCAACTACCTCCAGCCAGTCCCCACCTTCCATTGTCCCACCACCTTCTAACAGTACAAATTTTGAGCCCATCAATGAATTAATCTATTCATGAAAGCAAAGCATCACAATCATCACTTGCCAAAAGTCCATCAGCTAGAACCAAAGCTCTAACACCTGAGTCTGTAGGGATATTTCACACTTAAATCATAATAGGGTCTCAAGAAAAAGAACATACACACTGAAAATGGAAGAGAGGGATAGGAAAGAATATTTAAGAATAAAAATGAATTTCTAAATTTTGTAAGAACATTAACTCCATGCATACATAGCTCAAAAAAACCCCTCAATAACCAACAATCATAATAAGCACCAAGCCACAGTTACACCAAAACACAGCATAATAAAATATCCCAAAATGAATTAAAAATAAAATATTCAAATCATATAAAGAAATCAAGACACATTACAGAAAGAGAAAGTAAGCCAAGAATGACAACAGACTTCTCCTCAGAAGCAATGATTCAGGAGACAAAGGACAGATACATGCCTCTCAAGACCGAAAAGAATACAATTGGTAGCCTAGAATTATATGTGGCAAAAATATCTTTTAAAGCAAATGAAAAATAGATACCCATCCAGAAAAAGGAAAGTGATAAATTCCTCACCAACAGACCAGCATTGCAGGAAATATCTTTTAGACAGTAAAAAAACTTGACACCACTTACAAATTTGTATTCATGCAAAACAATGAAGGACAATGGAAATGGTAAATACATATGTAAATGAAAAATACATCCTTAATTTAAGACAAGATTTCTGATTAAAGCAAGAACAGTAAAAGTGGAGTCCATGGCATATCTGAAAGTTAAATGTATGATAGCAAGAGTTCAAAAGTCAGAAAAAAAGAAATTGGAAAATATGCTGAAAAGTTCTTTCATTTGCACAAAGTTCTATTAGGTTACTTGAAAGTAGACTTATAAAATTTGAAAAACAGACTGCTTCTGGCGTCTAGGCATAATAGTCATCATAAAACACTCTACCATTTAACTAATATGTTGTATTAGAAATCCAAGCAGTTCACTGGCTAAGGTGATTAGAAGGAGCTAAAAGTACAAAGCACAGGAATACTGGAAAAAGAGCTTCTTACTCCTCTTTACTTTTGAAAACTTGCTAATTTTCTTATCTCTATAATCAAATACAAGGATAAATTTTAAAATAAAAGCAAAAAGCAAAAAAAAAAAAAAAAACCAAAGAAAGAAAATTCTATTTAAAACAATGCTCTCCTTACAATTTTTTTTCCTAGTGATTTGGAATCTCAGGTACCTCTGACCTGGATAAGAGCTGCACAAGATAAGAAATCAAACATCTGTGCTGCCAGGGACCAGTATCCTACCTTAGTCTGTTAGAGCTGCTTTAACAAAATGTCTGTAACTACATAACTCAGAGACAACAAAGGTTGATTGCTCAGAATTCTGGAGGTTAAGAAGAATCCAAGATGGAAGAGAGGCAGGTTTAGTGTCTGGTCAAGGGCCAGACTCTGCTCCCTGCTGCTCTGCCCTCCAGAGAAGACATCATATAGTATAAGGATAGGATACGCAAGGAGGAGCTCCTTTGACCTTAAATATTTTTACAAGGACACTAATTTCATTCAGGCAGGCATATCTATCAACATCTACAAAACTACCCTTGGTGTCTCTATTCTATCACCACATCATCTAGTACTCTGGCTACCACCATCAACTGACCACCACTGAAATACTCAGAACTGAGACTTTCAAAAGTAATGCAGCTAGTAGATAGCATTACTTTCCACATTTCTAACTACAAACCTGTGATCTCTGCAGCATGCCACACCCCCATGTATCTACATCAAGTAAACATCAACCTGTCATATGAGCCCAGTATTTGTGTATGCCATGGGTTCTTTGCATTCATTTACAGTATCCAAATTTTTAAGATTAAATGAAGTAAGTACAAACAGAGTGAAAGCGTTTCTCTAAAATAATGCATTTTATTATAAAACATGAATTTGAATCATGATAACATTTTTCTTATTACAAACATAAAACCTAAATATGCTTGCTAAATCAGAAATTGGAGAAAGTGTCTCCCAGGGTTATTTATATGTTAATTAAATAAAATGTGATAAAGACTGCTGTTACAGACAAGTATTTACATATTAATGAAATCTTGACTGGCAATGTGACCAAAAAGAATTATGGGGACAATTTCCCTAGGCCATTCAACCATTCAGAATGTTATAATCTACTTAAGGATCACATGTTCTCAAATTACCAGTCAAAGTATTTAAAATTTAGAAGAAAATGAACAATGAGAGAAAAGTCTTATCTCCAGAAGACTATAATTTTGTGCAATCAGTAGTGCTGGACCTAGTAACAGCATCTTTTGAGGGAAAGACATCAACTGAAACTTAAGAAAAGCAAAGGAAAACTAGTTACCCTCTCAGACATTTTGAACTGCAAATGAAAACAGGAACTTTATACTAACCCACATTAAAACTATTTGATAATAGTACCGTCCACACTACAACAGTATTGCAATGAAAATTAATTGTTAAAATAATTTCCTATTTCAGGCCACATTTCACTAGCACCACCTCAAATGTTTGCCAACAGAGCAGGATAATCCATTTTCTGCTTACTCCAGGAATGTGCTGTGAGAACTATATGTGAAACAAAATTAGATTATAAGCTAACAACAAATGTTCTAAACTCAGTGCTGACATGTTTATTGAATAAAATAGAAAATGAATTATATAATTATTATACAAATGACAACAAATAAACACTGTATTTCTACTTATATGAAATACCAAGAATAGTCAAATGCATGGAGACAGAAACACAATGGTAGCTGGCATGGACCAGGGGAAGGGGAGAATGGACATATGGTTCCAGCCCTATACTAAAGTTCTGGAGATTAGTTTACAGCACTGCAAATATATGTAACAATGCTAAACTATATACTTAAAAATGATCAAGATGGTAAGTTACTATGTGCATTTTAACACAATTTTTAATAAAATTAAAAGTACATCAAGGCCAAATAGTTCTAATGGCCTCCATGCTTAACAGAGTGAAAAATACGCAAAACCAAAATATTATTTATAATTGTACAAAAGATGTATTTACTTAGTGTAGTATTCTATGACACATAGCCTACTGTCACAGTTTCAGGCAAGCTCCATAGACTCCCCCCTCCCCTTGAGTGGGAGGTGTCTAGCTAGAGCTCAAAACCTAGGCATTAAAACTGACTGGTCAGGTATGAACCAACCACCTGTCTCCCTGCTCACCTGGGACAAGAAATACTCACTGAACAGATAATTCTGTCACTTCCTCACCCACATGGCTAGAAGAAGGACCAGTAAGGTCTCCCCAGCCCCACACCACAGCCTGTGGTGAGGGGCTGGATTTCTCTTCCACCTGAATCTTTCTTTCTCATGATCTTTCCCCTTCCTGCTTGTTTAGCTGAATAGCATAAATTCTGTTAAAACCTCTCTAAGTGTTCTCCCAACACTAATGGCTGGAAACTCTGTAACTCTCCATGTTCCCTTAAATAAAGTCTCCCACTATACCTAAATATCTGGTTATCTATGATTTTAATTCTTTAACTTTGTAGACAAGAATTCAGGTACTCATTAAATTTGGGGGTGCATTGGAATTTTAGCTGGGCATTATCTAAATTCTAATCCTCAGCTCACCCCGGTACACCACCACCTGAGAGAGTAAAAAGACAGATTTTCTTACCAGATTCTGTTGTACTCTACCATACCAATCACTTGTGGTTTTAATATTTTATTTATTTGAGAGAGATAGAGATAGATAGAGAGAGACCGAGAGAAAGAGAGAGAGAATGGGCATGCCAGGTCCTCTAGCCACTGCAAATGAACTTGAGACACATGCAGCATGCACCACCTCTGGCTTTATGTGAGTACTGGGGAATCAAACTCGGGTCCTTCTGCTTTGCATGAAAACTACCTAAGCTACTGAGCCATCTCTCCAACCCTCACTTGTGTTTTTCAAATCTCCTTACATAAGAACCATTATTCATTCAACTGTAACAAACCATTATTGCATGTATGAAAAGTAAATGAAGTCTACATGCAATCTGGTATCTTGGGCAGGATCTTCAAACAGAAATGGAAATTTGTTTTAAAAACTGGCTGGATCTAAATAAATCTCTAGTAAGTTCACAGTACTGTACCACCAGTTTTGCTATAATGGTTTAAAAATGTAAATTTACTCTGATGAACTGATATACTAGGAACCAACTTCTAGGTAACATGAATTTCACATTTACTGATGTGGTTTTCTCTGTGGGGAGCTTTAGAGTAACACATGAAACTGCATGCAGCCAAACCATGCCACATTGGATTTCCTGCTTTCACCAGGTGAATCAGAAGACACTCCAACCACATCTGTGGTTTCACGTGTCCATCAGATATTTCTCTCCTTCCTCATCTTTCCAAGAACTTGCAAATTACATGTATTCTGTCAATTCTAGAAGAAAGGTCCTTTTCAGCTTTCTTAAAGTGCTATGTTTTCTAGTGTGTTTAACCACTGAACACATATAAAACTCTATTACAAAATTTATTAGGTCCCTATCTTTCAATAGTACAGCAAGTACCTTGAACATTTCTCCAGTATACCCTGCAGTTTTTCCCTCAATAATTCTGCATAAATATTTAGGAATGGATGCCTCACAATACAGAGCTAAGTATTCAGCAGCAATTTCTTATTCTGATAGATATGCTTATGGAAGAAGAAATAGGAATCTACTTTAAAACTGCACAAGAATTCTCTGTTATCCTTGTAACTTTTCTGTAAGCATGAAATGATTCCAGTAAGAAGTCTGTATCAGTAAGTAAACAAAGTATGTCAGTATGTAAGGCCAAACTTTAGGATGGGATTCAGTATTAGCAATACTGCTAGCATCTGACACTTCAGTGACACTTGATGCCAGGCAGGCACTGCTCTCAGTGGTCATCTATGTACATGAGCTGACTAGTCATTTTCACAAAACTATGGACTAAGCGCTACAATCACCGAAGTGCAGCTCGAAGCCTAACCCACATCACAAAGCAGTGCTGGAGAGTCATTGCTCTCCCAACATGCTACATCATTAACACAGATTATAGTCATCATTCTGGAAAGAATTTACATTCAGAAAGGACACTTAAAAATTAGTCTCAGCCAGGTGTGGTGGCGCACGCCTTTAATCCCAGCACTCGGGAGGCAGAGGTAGGAGGATCGCCATGAGTTCAAAGCCACCCTGAGACTACACAGTGAATTCCAGGTCAGCCTGGGCTAGAGTGAGACCCTACCTCGAAAAAAAAAAAATAGTCTCTTAGAAATGTGCTGAAAAATACCAAATATTATAATAACTTTAAAAAATTTGTGCAGAGTAGCTCTGTTACAATAAATGAAGGTGGCAACAAAAAATGTAAGTGCTTGTATTTTAAAACAGCTAACTAGACTAGAAATGTGAACATTTTATTTTATAACAATGACAAATGATGTATCGTGTGTGACTAAGAAAAATGCAATTTCAAAGCTTTACAACACTTGGTCACATTTCATCAATGTCAAATACACATGATCATTTTAGGAGTGTCAATACAAGACACAAAACACACACCACATAGAAGTTTCCCAGCCTTACAATCATCAAATTAGTTCAATCAAAACACAAACAACCTAGCCTGGCCAGGGCAGCCTTCTGCCTCCTGGCACTCCAGAGGTGAGCTGTGCACTATGGGTGTTGCAATCCCAAAACCATGGCCTCACTGACCTTCCATTCAGAGGAAATGGACAGCAGCCACAGCTGCCTCAGCACCTCTCTCAGGACTTTCCAATAACCTTGCTGAGATCTGTCAGGGTGGGTTGAAAGGGAACACACAATCCTCTTACCTTTCTTCACACTCATGATATAAACAGATTTAGCAATCAGAGGCCAGACTGCAGAAAGTGGCAAGCACACCATGAATAGTACTATGACAGGGTCAGGTGTCTGCAGAGACAACTCCTCCCC
Source organism: Zapus hudsonius (assembly GCA_004024765.1). Classification (NCBI taxonomy): domain Eukaryota; kingdom Metazoa; phylum Chordata; class Mammalia; order Rodentia; family Dipodidae; genus Zapus; species Zapus hudsonius. The sequence goes on from PVHP010000054.1 coordinate 29,513, forward strand.
TTGAGTGGGAGGTGTCTAGCTAGAGCTACAATCTAGGGGCTAAAACTGACTGGTCAGGTATGAACCAATCAGCTGTCTCTCTGACTCACCTGGGGAAAACTTAAATTAACTTCCCTAGAAGAAAGCCCTCCTCTTACCCACATGGCAGATTAGCAAAAGGACCTCTGACTCTCCTGGCCTTAGGAAGGTAAGACCTACCCCATCCCAGCCATCAGGCTCCAGACTTTTCCCCTCATGAACCTTTCCTTTTTATGACGGGAGCTCTCGCTTATCTTTTCTTCTACTACTTATTTAACTAAACAACTTAAGTTCTGTTAAACTCTCCACATTTTCTCCCCACACTGGTGGCTGGAAAACTCTGTAACTCCCCCATGTTCCCTTAAATAATAAATTCTCCCAATATACCTTAATATCTTGTTGTCTATGATTTTAATTCTTTAACTTTGTAGACAAGAATCCAGGTACTCCTCAAATTTTGGGGTGCATTAGAATTTTGCTGGGCATTATCTAAATTCTAACCCCCAGCTCACCCTGTTATAGTACCTTTTCTGGGGACATTTACTTGAAAGAACAAGCATATAATCATATTGGTCAATGGAGCCTAGGTAGTCAAGAGGACACCAGTAGCCTCTTTTCAAGTGGCAACAAAGGACCTATCATACTAGTCAGTAAACATCTTCAGAGCACTAACTATGTAAGCCCCACCCTATGACCTTGGGGAACTATAAAAACTAGGTTAGTTTGGGGCTTAGGCTGTATGTTAAAAAGAGAACAAGAGGAGTAAAGGAAAAAACCAAAATGACTATCAAAGAATGTAAAAAAAAATATCTGAGAGATTGTGGCTGCAATATAATTGTGGTTTTGCTTTTCATTAGCATAAACTAAAGGAGAATAGGCACATTACCATTGTTGTTGCTAACTCCAATGAAAAAACAAATCTTACTCAATATAAAATATCTTTTGGAAAAATAAGGATTAAAAGAAAAAAATATTTCTCTCAATGTATTTTAAAATGAATTTAACTGAAGACCTCGTAAGAAATAGAACTTTCTTCAAAGTTTCTCTAAGAATCATTCCAAGCAACTTTATCTCCTAAGTCTGCTGCAAGATGGTAAAGCTAAAGCAGTTACCCTCAGGCAAATCCTTTTAAAGAATGACAGGGTTTCTGTAAAGGTAGCACAGCATTGCCAAATTTTTATCAAGCCACTTCTGAAATTTCAGGTTACAAACAAATGTTTAAGCAATCATCAGAAAACAATAACAATGAATGCATTTATATCAAAGGAGAGCTATCTTTTAAAACCCTTGAGGCAAGAGCCCTTATCTCTAAACTAACAATATATAACAACTACTCTACTGACCATTATCCTCATTATCACCAAGCTAGAGGCAGCAAAGTTAGAATAAGAGCCAAATGACTCCCATTTCAAAAGCATCTCCTAACAATGAGTTTACAGATGCTAGAGTTAGTAACATTTCAGCCATAAATATATAATCTCTTCAAGTACCTTCAGTTTACAAGCAGATCAATGTGTAAAAGCATCAGTTACTCAAAAGATGCAATTTGAAGGAGCACTACAGAAACTGTCAATGCATTTTAAAGATGAGTAAACTCAGAATCAGAAAAGATAACCAATATTAATAATTGAGCCACAGTCTCTTGTGGGCCAGCTGCTATATGTCAAAGATCTCATAAACAGACTTGTCTTGTTACTTTTTTGCCTTCTGTCTTCATGGAGTGAACTGTCCACAGCATAGAGTGCACTATCCCCTGCCCTTCTGTCTAATGCCATTTGTGACAGGGCTAATGAGCTCTTCACAAAAGGAAATGAATTCTTTTAATTCTCAAGAAGAAATATTCTGGTCAGAAATGGTGCTGCATGCCTGACATCCCTACTCTCATGAGGAAGAGGCAGAAAGACAGCTACAAGTTCAAGGTCAGACTATTAGAGCAAAAATGAGTATGTGCTTACTGTCCTTCCCCTTATTCATTGTTTCTGCAGGCCACAGATGGACAGTCACATAGCATGATGTGAGAAACTACCAGAGCTTTGAAATTCAGTGAGGCAAAAGGAGCAACTGCTTTAACTGTAATAGGAAAGATAGGAAAAAGATGAGACCAGAGAATACCTGGGGAGGATTATCTGAGTCTCTCCGTAGCCCATTGTAAAGGTTTAAGTTGCCAGGTGTAGGCATTCTCTTGCTTTTGCTTGTTAATTTACATGTCTAATGTCACATACACACCTCTGTACCTACTATAAAACCCCTTTGTGACCAGGGCTCAGGGCCAATGCTTCATCTATGCTTGGCCTGCCAGTGTAAATTCCTAAATTCATCATCATCATCATCATCATCATCATTATCATCATCATCATCATAAATGAAACTCCACTCTAATCTTGTTGTTATGGCTTTGTCTGTCACAGGGAATTTCTACAACAAGACTGGTCCACACAGTGAATTTCAAGACAGCAAGAGCTACTTCATGAGAACCTGTTTAAAAAACAAAAATTACAGGGCTTGAAAGGTGGCTAAGTGGTTAACACACTTGCCTGCAAAGCCTAACAACCAACCCAAGTTCAATTTCCCAGTCTCCATGTAAGCTAGATGCACAAAGTGGCATATGTATCTGGACTGTGCAGTGGCTAGAGGCCCTGGTGTGCCTATACACACTCACTCCCTCTCCCCTCTCCCCTTACATATGTCTGTCTCTCTGTCTCCCTCTGCTTGCAAATAAATATTTTTTTCAAAAACCAAAAACACAAAAAAATGAAATAAAATTATAAACATGTTAAAAAAAGATAGTCCGGCCTCCAGAAGATCATGAAGTGGTAACACTGGGACTTACTGTCTCGGTAAGCTTGGAGTCTACCCACTTATCAAAGAGCCTTGGCCTAAAATGAGAAGCACTGGTCAACAGCAAAGTAGAATTTTGCCTTTGTGTGCCCCTCAGATTTCTTATAGAGCAAGGTTGTTGAGCAATGCAGGAGGCAGATACTCCTAGGTCTCTACAACTGTCAGGACCACAATTCAGAAAAAAAGTTTGTATTAAATGAAGGTAATCTTATATTTTTTAATGTTTTATTTATTCATTTTCAAGCAGAGAGATACAGAGAGAGAGAAAGAGAGAGAGAGAGAGAAAGAGAGAGAGAGAGAGAGCACCAGGGCTACCTCCTTGTGGGTCTGGCTTATGTGGGTACTAAAGACCCGGGGGCCTTAGGCACTGGAGACAAGTGCCTTAACCGCTGAGCCATCTCTCCAGCCCATAATCTTATTTTTGTAAATACATTTTTACTCATTCAAAAAGAAAGCTTAAACTAATTTTATTACTAGAAAAAAGTTCAAACAGATTACATTAAATTATAGTTTTGAAACTTAAAGTGCTTACCATTAAATGAAGAAATTATTAAATAGTAAAATAAAGGCTCATACCAGGCTTCAGGAAGCAAAACAGAATATTCATGTGGAGAAGTGGTTTCTGGAAAGTTGGAGAGAATGGCAAGACGATGAGGAAGAAGGTCAGAGCCATGATAAGTGAACAGAATTTCCAGGGCCTGTACATTACTTGCCTGTATCAAATGCAAGAGACAAGTTTCTAATGTGAACCTTAGAAATAAAGAATTGGTTTTTATGATACCATTCAAAAACTAACTTTTTAATACAGTTCTGATATGAGGTACTTTGAAATCTTCCTGATTTTTCCTAGCCTCAATCTAACAGTACAAAAATGCTAAGGTTAGAACTATAAATGAAGAATATTTTTTTAAAAATAACTACTTTCTCTACATTTATAAATATTATAAGAGAAAAGAAAGTACAATGGCATATATTTGCAATATCATTGACTATACAGCTTAAAGATTTAGTGTTAATAACCATAAATTACACTATTTACAAAAAAGGAAATTACCCGAGCGTAAGTTCTTGCTGAGAGAACAATATTCTGGCTTCTGAAATTCTTAAAGAATTCAGCATCGTATCTCTGTTCAGATGCATGAGGTACCCCTAGGATTTCCTGAGGGGAAAGAGCAAGCTAATAAATAGGCTTTTAAATATGGGTGACAAGAAATTATTAAAAACCTTTACGACTCTGCCTGCATAAATAAATAATGCCTGAATTAGTTTGTTTCAACTATCAACTGTTAACCAAAGCACTGCTTCAGCATTCTTGCCTTTATTTACAAAGGGGCTATATTTACAAGTGCCATTAATTTTTTAGATCCATAAATAAATAGAATAGTGAAAACCAAATTGATTACAATAGGACACCCAAAACCATTCACTCGTAATGACAAAAAAGCAAATAATTATGCATGGCTGTGCATTGTGAAAACTCCACCTCCACAAGACAGCTACACACTATTTGACTATTGCGAGAGTGATCAATACAAATGCAGTTGAACTTTTCAGTCATTCAGCAGTGTGCACTGTGTCCTGGTGCACTGAGAGAGGCATTGCTGATATACAAAATAATACCCCTTCACTGCCCTCCAACTAGCTTGAAGTCTATTAGGAAATGAACCAAGTGGGTATTTTAAAAAGGCACTTATAAGTCATAAGACAATGGCTGACAGTGTGGGAGTATTTTTTAAGGTATTCTCTACCCATTGGTTCTTTTAACAACTACTTGCAAAGCTCCACAATGCTCCTGAGACTACTCTGAGTTTTATATTTGTGGCAGCCAAGAAGAAAAAGACCTTAAACTTCAGAGAGATTCTACTCTAGTGTCTCCCTTACAGTGTTCCCTACCCTCTAGAAGTCTGCCTGGGCTCATTTAAGGACTACTTGAGAGATAACTTTCCATCCTATGTAGAGGATTCTCAGGCATTCTTTCTGTCTACTATGCTTGAATTGATGAGGATCAATTCTTCAGACCTTCTTTCATCACTTGATGTTTGTGCACTGAGGACTCCATGAAGACTCCTTCATACTACTCTCTTCTCTAGCAATGACAGAACACCTGGCATGTAAGCACGCAGGTAAAATTTAATGAATTCATTTTTATCTCGTTTATCATAGAAGTAATAAAATCAGCTGCATCCTATGATACAAAATATAATATCCACCTTTACCATTAGCTAACTGGTAAGCCATTATATCTGAACATTTTCATTACAGTTTCAGTAAATAAATTCATACAAACCAACACTTTTCAAAAGCTTAATTTCTTAAAAAGTCTGAGCTAAAAAAATCACTTTAATATCACTATCATAAGAAGTTTATTTACTAGTATCATGTAGAGAATAGCAATTCAGTAAACTAAGGAATGAAAGAAAATTAACTGGAAATCTAAAGTATCTTTTTAAGGATACCATCATTCACGGAGCTAAAATAAATATAAAAACAATAACCTCTATCTGTATAGACTTGGGCAGTTCACAATAGGCATATTGTATATAAAGCTAAAGGAGTCATACCCATCAATGAAACTTATCTGAAATTCTTCATAACCTAATTGCACTAAATGATATGCTCATTTCCAATATGTTCTAATATCCCCAGAAGCAGCTTCTATTATTCATTATCTCCTTTTTCTTTTAGTAGTTTGTTTGAAAACAGTTTGACAGAATGGTGAAATCAAAGGGTTTTGAGTTTGCATACATGGTCAGAAACACCAAACACTCCATCATTCCTGGGGACACATGGGACACTGAGGACCTAGTGTGCACTAGGGCCACAGGCCACAAATGATACCGTGATAGAATGGAGGTATACAACAGACTGAAGGATGAATCTCAAAGTGAAGTCAAATTCCAAATTACAAACTGACTTTAAAATAAGATTGGGGGAGGGGGGGCTGGAGAAATGGCTTAGCAGTTAAGGAGTTTCCCTGCAAAGCAGAAGGACCCAATTTTGATTCCCCAGTACCCACAAAAAGCCAGATGAACAAGGTGGTGCCATTTGTCTGAAGTTTGTTTGCAGTGGCTGGAGGCTCAGGCATGCCCATTCACTCTTTCTCTCACTCTCTCTCACATACATACATACATACATACATACATACATACATACATACATAAAACTGTGTTAAATAAAAAAAAACATTGGTTGGAGATGTGTTCACTGGTAGGGTACCTGCCTAGCATGTAGGAGACCCTGAGACCCTAAGTTGATCTTCAGATAAGAAAACAAAAATACGTAAAAGCCACAGGGTGGGTAGGACTAGCCTGAGACACGGTTCCCCACCACACACACAAACAAACATAGAGAGACTGACTGAGGTCTTCAGGACCCCAAAGTGAATACCAATAAACCCACTGAGGAGGTCCCTCAGTGGAATGAGGGTGGGTACAAGGGAATGTATAAGTATAACCTTTTATAAAAAATAAAGTTTAATTTAAAAAAATAATAATAAACAAAAATAAAGACCCAAGCAATTTATATTATATGAAAAAGCAATCAGAACTGGTACAGCTATTGAAAAGGGGTTTGTTTCTACTTATACCTTTTTATTTTGTTATTTTATTTATTTCTTGGTCTTTTGAGGTCTCACTCTGTAGGCCAGATTAGCCTCACACAGCAATTCTCCTGCCTCAGCTTACCAAATACTGTGACTATAGGTATGGGCCACAACACATGGCTTTCATGTCCACCTTTAACAATATCTAAATTGTTTTATAGTACAGGAAGGTTATGAAATTCTGAACATGGGGACAATTATGCTTTTGTCCCCAAAGAGCCAAATAAAAAATCATTGTTCTTAAATTCAAGTATAGCTCATATTAAAAATCAAAGACCAATCAACTATATTCGATCCACCTACAAATCAATAAAGTGAGAAATAATTTTATACTAAGACAAAAATTTAGTTATACTTGTGATGGTTAGGTTTTGTTGTCAACTTGGATCTTTTTAATTATCTTGGGTGGGTCTCTGAGGATGTTTACAGGAAAATAGCCTCTCAGCAAGGGGCTGGATGTAAAGAAACTCAAAGAAGCTAGAAGTAAACATCCTTTCCTGTGTGGGCAGTGCAAGAAGGAAATTCTAGAGACTCAGGAAGCCATTAAGTCTGGGATAGGGTTGCAAAACCCCACCCTAAACCTATATAAAGGAGAAGAAATTCTCTTTGGTCCCCCTGTTGATCTGTTCCCTGTTCTGTGTGTGTGGTGTAGGTGATGGGTTTTTCTCTCTGCTCAGACCTGTTAAAGGGGGCCAGCCTTTTTCGCTGTTATGGAATTTCCCCTCAATCTGTAGTTTCAATAAATACTTTCCTCCCCAAAATTGTGCCTGGTTTGAAGATTTATGCCAGTGGCCTGTGGCTAACTAGGACAATACTGAAATCTCGTACTAGAATCAGCTGTTTGCCATAACCTAAAAGTAAAAGGACTAGAAATTTAGAAAACATACTAATACCTTTTTATCCCCTAATTTAACCAAGCAACTTCTGGCCATTTACAATCTCTAGTTTTTACCAAAATAAGGCCAATCAAGAACTTGTTTCTGCAAGAAACTATTCCCACATAAATAGCTCTAATAAGCAATAATATCAGATATTAGGGAAGGTCATAACATTTTTAATGACAAATCAAATAACATAACTGGTCAGATTAAAATTATTCCCTGCCACACATGGTCGCGCACACCTATAATCAGGAGGCAGAGGTATGGCTGTGAGATAGAGGCCACCTGAGACTACATAAAGAATTTCAGGTCAGCCTGAGCTAGAGTGAGACCCTACCTATCTCAATAAACTACAAAAAAAGAAATTACTCTTACCTCATATGTTGCAAGTCGATCTAAGTAAGTTAGTAATTTCAGTCTACAGCGGCAGAGTTCCTTTTGTTCCAAGGTCAACCTGTTTGGAAAAACTCTACTAAGCTACTAATATTTATGCAGAGGCTTATTTCTCTAGGAGGTAAAATAGAAAGAAAATGATTCATGTTCTATTGAGCCCAAAACTTTTGAAATAGTACAAAAAAAACTACAAGTTTAAAACAATATGTAATGCATTTAAATTGCTGAAATAATATTAACACTAGTAAAGAACTTAGGGAAATCAGTAAAGAAATTTAAAGAAATTTCCACATCAAGACTAATAAATCATTTACTTTGAAAAGTTCACTAATTTAAGCAGTTCTCGTCTCTTCTTAAGCTCTTTTTCCTTTTTGTTCTTAGCAGGCTCTTCAATGCGTGGTGAAAGCTCTTCATAGGAGATATTGTCAATGTCTACCTCACCAGGTAATGTAAATCTACAAGAAAAAAATGCATCCACAAGACAAGTAATAATCACAGAAATTTTCAAACAAAATTAAAAATAAGAAAAAACATGTAAGGTTATAGTCACTCCTATGAAATGGAGTTTACAAGTTGAATTGCTCTATTTATCATCTTAAAATGGTAACAAGTGTTAGACTCATTTAAATTATTTACTTAACAGATTTATTTATATCACAAAAGAAGTCCCAAATGTATAACAAACAATGGCTTGCCAAATAATTTTATTACTACTATTATTTACTGGCCTTTGGATAGTACTTAAAAGTGTATGAGTTTCTCTGACAAGACGAGTAACATAACCACTAAAAGTAATTAAGTATGACTGATTTAAAACTCAGAACTCGAAGCCTACATTTTCATCATCTTTGTGCCTCAGGACAATGCTCTCCTGAGTGCATGTGTGCCCTTTTTTGGCCTTTTCTGAAACACAGAAGGAATTGTTTGGTCCCTGAAGGAGCTAAGTGGCACTTGGAGAGAAAATATTAACAAAAGTTTTTTGGAGGGAGGGAATATTTACCTGGATCAAGTAAGTAGGCTACTAAGAGCAGAAGAATCATACTAGTGATACTACTAGTAGTAAAGATAGGACAGGCAGCCATAAAACACTGAAATTGTCAGAATTTATTAAAGATGTACAGGGTGGGGGTTGGGAGGGCGTGTTAAAGGTACTTATTTGCAAAGCCTCCCAACCCTGATTTAATTCCCCAGTGTCCACATAAAGCCAGATGCCCCAAGTAGTGCTGTGACATGTTAGGGTGACTGGGACCCAAAAGGTAACCAGCAGTATCCTTGGACTTGTGCTTGCAGGCAGGTTCCACTTATCTCTTGCCTTACCTGACCCTCTCCTCTTGAGTGGGAGGTGTCTCTAACTAGAGTTCAAATCTAATCCTGAAACTGATGGGTCAAAGATAGACCAACCAGCTGTCTCTCTGGCTCACCTGGACCAGGGGGATAGAGTCACCTTTTTCCCTCATGGCTGCCCAGCAGAGAGACATCTGAATCTCCAGGCCTAGATAAGGCCCCCTTACCACAGCCCTGGTAGCTGTGGTGAGGGGGCACGGGGTTCTTTTCACACATGAACCTTTTTTCCTCATGATGGGAGGAGCCCTCTTATATTTTCCCTTCTTTCTCTTGCTTGGCTGGCCAGCAGAGATCCCCTGACTTCATAGCCATGTGGTTAAAACCTCCCTCATATGCTCTCTCCTCACTAGTGGCTGGAGATCTCCTTTCCTTTTTAAATAAAGTCTCTCACTATACTTTATCCTCTGGTAGTCTATAATTTTAATTCTTCAATTTTATAGAACAAGAATATGGGTACTCTCAAGTTTTAAGATGCATTAGAATTAGCTAGGAACCCCAACTTTCTGGGAACGCAGCTTGCCCGTTAGAGTGCATGCATCTGGAGTTTGTTTGCAGTGGCAAAAGGCCCTGGTACACCCATGTTCATTCACTATCTCTGTCATGGTTTGATCCAGGTGTCCCCCACAAACAAATGAATGTGTTCTGGGGAATTGATCCTCAGCTGATGGCAGTTTGGATTTTGCAGCCTCGATGGAGCTGTGTTGTTGGGGGCGGGCTTATGGAGATTATAAACCAGCTTCCCCTTGCCAGTATTTGGCACATCTTCCTGCCACTATTTCCAGTGCTGTGGCAGAGGTGATGTCCACCCCTCTGCTCATGCCATTGTTTTCCCTGCCAGGATGGAGTCTCCCCTCGAGTCATAAGTGAAATAATCCCATTCCTCCACAAACCACTTTTGTTTGGGTTCTTTCTACGCAGCAACTAGAAAACCTCATAAAGAAAAGAAAGCTATGACCTAAGATTTAAAAAGAAAGAACTGTCAAAGGTGGCTGCTTTCGTGCAGAATGGCTTTACATTTATCTGTCAAACATCTCAGCTTAAAAGTTTTCACAAAGTCAATTTGGCTGTGAACTCAGACCTTTAACCAACCTGCCGTCATCGACTCCATTCCCTATGGCAACAAGAGCCTCCAGGTCTGTGCCTTTCAATCCGTACTGAAGCAGTTCTTTTGCAGCATCCACATTTTCAGGAACTCTCTCCAGGCACTCATGGAGAACCCAGGATCGCTTCTTTATTTTACTCTAGATAAAAGAAAAAAACAAAACACAGAGGCACTGAAGAACATCTGCATCTTAAGGCACCTGACAACTGCTTTTTAGAATTACATTGCTAGATGTAATTACAGTTATTCAAGAATGTGGCTCCTGGTAGCTTCTCGAAAGACTTAGCTTAAAAGCAGCTAACTCCCCAATGGGGATTCGAACTAAACATGGGACATGTGATTCTAACAGCTTGCTTGCTTTATTACATTTTAACTTCGCTAATAATGCATTTCTAATGAACAACAAGGAGATGCAAAGTGGTCTCTTTTTAAATAGAAAATGATCCTTCCAAACCTTTATAAGTGTCTTTGATTTGAATCATGTCCATGTTAGAGAATAAAAGCCAGAAAGGCAAAATAAGCTTGTTTCCCATTTCACAGGCATACTCAACTTTGAAACCAACTAAGAAGGCATGGTTTATCAATGCTCCATCCTTGTTTACCATGAGATGTATCCCCTAATATGAAGTTAAATTAATCATGTTCCACCCTCCCAAGTGCTATTCATCTCTGAAGTTTTCTGACCCACAACCTCAGATTACTGGTACCCTAGCAATAGATAATCCAGCTTCTCTCTCCATCTCTGTCCACCTGGTCAAGTATGGACTAGCCGTGGATCAAGACAACCCTAAGAACTTTTCTTTCATCCAATTTGCTCCAACTATTTGTCCTTCAGTAATGCTAGAAATTATCACAACTCTTGTGGAAGGGGGCAAGTCTCCATCCCAAATGCAATCCCTCCAAGGGCAAGTTCCTTCAGCCTGAGGATGTTTTCCAAGTTCTCCTTACCCTTTTATAGTTACTTTCTGGTTACTAAAAAAGCAATTCTCATTGCTTTTTTTTCTCACACTTCCCCTATGACTCATGAGTTAAGCCTAACATGGGTAAGAGAAATGAAATGAAGGAAAGGACCAGTACAAGACCAGATGGCAGTGATTTAACAGAGACTATGAATCAACTATCTTCAACACCAAAGTCCATCTGCAGAGGTAAAAATTTCTGCAGGTTTTTTTTTTTTTTAAGTGGGAAAGACCCTTTACCAGCTACAGGAAAAGTAATGATGTGAAGTGCTCCTAAATAAAATCTATAGCCAAAAGAGAATCCATGAATAGAAATTTTATCATGTCATCAAAATATTTACACATACCAAGTAATTCTGAATTGAAGCAATGTTGACGGCTGACTTTCTCCACTGCCTCTGATAGACAAGGTCAGTATCCAGGCCGTAAGTGTGAGCCAAAGACAAGGCTTCATCATATTCTTCACTCTCAATCTTTAGACAAGGAAATAGACATAATTACCCATGCGGCCACTATGATAAGATGAATAGGGATAATCTCCTAGACCTTCATGATAAATTATGAATGCATTCACACGTTGGTACCAGAAGCTCACAGACATTTTGAAGAGCAGGTAAGTCAGGAATTCTTCTAGCATTTTAACAGGAATGATTAAAAGCTCTTACTTATACAAATGGCAAAACCATGACTAGAAGCAGTGCTCAGCCTGATTCCAGGCCCATGGCTTCTCCAACATTGCCAAAAGAACAAGTAACTAACAAGCAGTGCTGGCCATATGGGCTTCTCAAGCAAACTCCCGGCTGCTTCTCATCAGCAGCAGTCTGGGTAGACACCTGTTTTGATATACAGGCAAGGGCAGAGCTGATGGCACAGAGAGGGGTATATAAACTAGGCTAACCCATCAAATGGACAACTGATCAGAGGGAATTACTCATTTACCTATGGCTTTGATTTTAATTACTCAAGTACCAAGTTTGTAGTACTGATATTTCTAACATGTCAATGATCCAACAACCTCTCCTTATATTTCTTCCTTTATTGAAATATTAGCTTTTTTCCAACAAAAGTAAAGGCTGATGCCTTTAGTAGTAAGATACTCTCACCTTTCTCTGGAAAAGCTCCTCTGGAGTCGTGGAACGCAAACTCACAAGGCGGTAGTTTTTAGTGATGGTTCGTGGCCGTTTCCGCGGAGGTGCAAATCGCTCCATCTCAGTCACTAAGTAAAGGCCCTGTTTGATGTAACCAAAGTAGCGAGCCTTGGCAGATGTTTCATGATCAGAGTCAGAATCCTCTTCTCCGTCATCCTCTTCTCCAGCCCTTAACTCCAAACGAGTACGCTTGGGGGCCAAATTAATCTCACACTATATAAAAGGGAAATGTAAAATACATGGTAAGAAACTAAAGACAGCTTTATAAATTTAATGAAAAAATATTGTCAATTCTACTCTGGTTGGAGTCACTACATGTGATTCAAAATAGAATTCAAAAGAAACAAACTGCAAACATAAACACCAAAGATATGGGCTGGAGAGATGGCTTCATGGATAAGATGCTTGCCTCCAGAAACTAATGACTGGGGTTCAATTCCACAGTATTCATGTAAGCCAGATATGCAAAGTGTCACATGCATCTGGAATTTATTTGCAAAGGCTAGCAGCCCTGGTAGGGCCATATCTCTCTCCTCTCTCCCCTCATATTTCTCTACTTGCAAATAATAAAATATCTTTTAAAAAACCAAAGATATGAATATTCATATTGTCTACAAATCTTTAAAACTAAAGTCTACATGAACTAGTAACAATTCATTAACATGGTCTTGTATATAGAAGTCAGTATTTATTTTAGGGAAATAAAGAAGTTTGGAATGTATTCTTTTGACATGTCTATACTTGCTGTGAAACAATAAGATGATTTGAACATGAAGGAATTTATTTGCTTTGCTGAAAATGCCTCCCATGTCCCTTTTAAAAAGTCTACCAGCTTCACAAAGTTTTGAGACTGAAAGCCTGGCTGCCAAAGATAACTTTCATTCCAGACTTAACAGAACTGGCTTGAAGTTTAAAGCATAGTCTTCCTTAAAGAACATGTTTAGAGTCCATGATAAAATTTAGACTACTGCTGAAGTGAAAGCTATTGAAGACCAGACTCTGGAAAGACTTAAAAAGAATTTTCAATAGCCAAAGCATGGCTCTAAAGAACCAGCCGCTATTTTCAAGTCTTTTATCATGATAAACCAGTTTTTATTACTAAAATTGCCAAAAACTTTAAGTTGTTACAATAGGTAAATGAGTTATATATTAGGTAATATCTAACCAAGAACTAAGAACTCACAGCACCATTCTACATCTTATATATCATTTTTCTTTGAGATATATTTATATAAAATGACTACTAGCTTTCTTGTTCTCTTATAATACAATGTCTTTAATTCACTGAACAATGGAATTTTATTACGCCCATTGTCTTATTCCAGGAGCGGGTTTGTTTTTAAGCACAGGATTAAATCATAAACAACTGAAATATAAAGCTATATCTTTAGATTTTTGGTGAAATGTATGTTTACTCTCAAAGGAGAAAGTCATTACCTCCAAACTTAAAAATCCTCCATCATGGGTAGCAGTGACCTGAGGAGATGGCTCAAACCATTCACAGGATTTTCCCAGTAAATTTTTCAAGGTCTTCACAGACGAAACAGTTAAAGCACCAGAGCATCGAGCCAAAGTCACTGCACCATCTGCCCACCAATTGACATCTATCAGTGGGTAAAAGGACTCTTTATCTAATGAGAAGGAAAACAAATGCATTTGTGACTCAAATACAGTATATTTACTAATAATTTAAAATCCAAATTCACATTATTTGGGCCATAGAGAGATCCTGAACAATGAGAAGAAAGAAAATTCAAGTCATTATATAATTTTTTTACTCAAGTAAAAGTTACAAAATGATAATTTATTGAAAAAACATCTAACTGGCAATAATTAGTCCAAGTCCACAGCTCTAGGGACATAAAGGTAAATAAATTAAGGCCCTTTTTCCCCAAAAAAGTAAATAGCTGATAGTAGTGGTAGTGGTTACCTAGAATGTGCAAGGTCCTGGACTGAATCCCCAGGAGGGGAAGAGGGAGAGAGGAATGGAAAAAGGGAGGGAAGGCAGAAGGAAGGAGAAAACATTTTGTCAGAAACCTAATTATAAATCTCAGGAAAGAGCTATATCACCATTTTTGACATAAAAAGCTAAAAGGTAGGTATATACAAAGCTCAAATATACAAGGTTATAAAAGGTTTCAAAAAATATGTTTATCACTTTCAGACAAATGCTGAGAAAATTATATTCTTTGAAAAATATGAGACACAATAGCTTCTAGAGCTGATTTCCTCCTTAACGATTAGCTAACAGAGTAAAAACACTCAAGGAGAATAGGGAATTTTGAAATTAAAATGAATTATGGTTTATCAAACAAGAATTCAAAAAGAAATCCATCATATTTTGTTATAATTTCATTGCACTTTTTAAACCTTAGCTGTTCTACAGTAGATATGATTGGCTTAATGATAATGCAATAAGCCATAAATTCATCAACACTTAAACTGGGCTAGGGAGATGGCTCAGTGGTTAAAGGTACCTGCTTGCAAAGCCTCCTGGGCTAGGTTTTAGTCTCCAACACCCTCATTAAACCAGATGCACAAAGTGGGGCATATGTCTGGAGTTCATTTGCAACAGCAAGGAGCCTGGCGTACCCATACTCTCTCCCCTCCTTTCTTTCTTGCTCTCTCTCGTCCTCTCCCTTTTTCTTTTTCTATCTGTCTTTTTCACTTCTTCCCTCAATAAAATATTTATAAATAAAACATTTAAACTAAGGGAAGAGAAATATCTAAATTAATAGTTTGGCAATGTGTAAATAACAAATAACAAAGACCAAAACACAATTTACCCAATGGAAGCCGAAACTCATATAAGTAAGAGATTTCAAGAGCTATGACTGCTTCTGTTCTGACCTCCTCAACAGTGGAAGGAAGAAGAGCAGCCATCTAAATCTCATTCTCACTCTGCTTTCATATATAATCACTTCTTACCAAAACAACAGATAATTCAAAACACAGAATCTGACACAAGTGTATTAATCACTCAATATTTTCAATGCTCTTTAAATGTAAAATAAAAGCATTCAATAGTGCAGAATTATTTTAACCCGTGACTATTTCTGACTTTGCAGGATACACTTAGAAACTCAAGGAAGTTTAACTTTAGAGTTCTGACTGAATAAAAATGACCCTGAGTTGCCTGGCCTGATGATGCACACCTTTAATCCCAGCACTCGGGAGACAGAGGTAGGAGGATCACAGTGAGTTTGAGGCCACTCTGAGACTACATAGTGAATAACAGGTCAGCCTGGGTAGGACAGTAACTTTAAAAAAAAAAAAAAAAAGACCCTGGGATTGACAGTGCAGTTCAGTGGTAAAGCATTTGGGGGAAGAGAGGGAGGAAAAAAGCAAAAATGACTCCTAGTGAAAAACTAAAGCAAAAGAGCAGGGAGCCTAAAGATGAGAAGGGACAGCTCCAGGACGGGAGCCGGTCAGAGGTAGCAACTCACGGAGGGTGGGGGGGCAGGCAGGATGCTCTGCTTGGACTTGAAGGGAGCAGCAGTAGCTAGCCCCACCCTCAATGGTCAGGAATTGATCTCATCACCTGAAGGTAACTGTAGAATATGAAAGCCCCTTGGCTGAGGTACCAACCTGGGAAGCCACCTATCTGCTACAAGGTGCATTGCCATAAGCTCTAGCAGAGGAACTTCCATAGCCTCATCCTTCCAGCAGGGTGTTTGGAAAACATGCTGAGTAGGTTTGGAAAACATGCAGACTGGTCTGCCTATACAGATCTCCAAGTGCTGTGCTCACTCTCCCCACTCCTGAAACATTAATGAGACAGCCACTGCCTAGGGACATCATCCACCCCAGCCAGAATCTCAAGAGCATGAGAGCCTCCCGACCCACAACTGCAACACTACTAGTGGCCAGCAGAAGGTCCTGGCATGCAAAAAAAAAAAAAAAAAAAAACTTCTCAAGGAAAACAGAGTTCTTTCTGTGGACATCTCTATCACTGGCTCAACAACAAATATGATGGTGTTGCTGGTACTGGTTTGTGTTTTCCTAAGTGTTACTAGAGAATGAGCCCTCAACAATAAACTGCTCACTGCTAATATCCCCAAATAACACTCGAAAAAACATTCAAAACATGTATGTGCAAATTACAACACAGAAATTTTAAAGAATCATCAAAACAATGCTTCCAGGATTCTTCATTTCCCAATTATCAGGCCTAAAAATACTGAAGTATTTGAAATACCACACAAAGAATTCAAAAATCTACTTCTAGAAACAATTACTTTTTAAAAAGGCAAATGAAGAAAACAGCCCAACATGGATGAGAACACCAGCAAGGTAGAGGACAAAGAAGCCAACATGGATGAGAAATTCTAAAATAAATTTTAAACCATAAAGCAAAAATCTTACCAAAAACAAAAGTGATAATTCCTTGTATCTTATCAGATCATAGTAAAATAATAAGAAATCAGTAGAAAGAGAAACTATACAGAACTATACAAAACCTTAAAGACTGTTCAGTGGATCACTAAAAAAGTCAGAGGAAATTTTTAAAAATTCCTAGATCAGGACCTAAAGAGAGGCCACACCCACTATAATCTCACTAATTTAACAATGTTTGTCTCATTTAACCTATGCTGATCTCACCCACCGCTGGAGAGTCAATCTATATTTATTTTTCAGATGGCAGTAAGGAAGTGTGGACAAGCCAATTCTACCAAGCCCAGAATCGATAGCTCCCTGGCAGGAGATGAACCACCCCTAACGCATCAGCTAGGGCCCAGGTGAAACCACAGCAGAAGTGGAGAGATGAGCAAGAGTGCTGCTTCTACAGAGAGCCCAAAACCTGGGCCAGAGCTGATGGAGAGAGACACTGAGGCCAGAGGCTGCTAAGAGCAACACTAAAGCAACCTGAAAACCCAACATGGCTCAGGGAACTTTACGGAAGAGGGGGTGTACAGATTTTAAAAGCAATGGTGGGGTAATATCCAGAAGCAGTGCCTCCCCCAGTCCCACTAACTGTTTGTTGCTGGCACAGCACACATTCCATGGACATTCCAGAAACACCACTGAGGAGAGCCCTCAGTGGAATAGGGCTGGGAGGAGGGACATAGTGGTACCAACACAGGAATTGTACATAGAAAGTCTCTACTTATTAAAAAAAGAAAGAAAAAACTAATGATAAAATTTTGAAAATAACTTAAAATTTTATATTTTTTGTTTTAATCTACCAATTAAATAACTGCTTTTATTTAATAAGCTTTGATTTTTTTCTCCACTAAGAAATATGAGCTAATTTTTAAAATAACTTATTTCAAACATAGAAATGAATAAATTAGTAAAAATTTACCAGACACAAAAACAAAACAGAGAAACTGCTGGGTCTGTTGCCTTCTTCTGTCCTGTAATATCTTAATACTGAAGAAGACAGGAGAAAGATAACTTTTTTGTAGGCGGTCAGCCAGGAACAAAGGCCCAAAGGGAACATGGATGCCACTTTGCCTGCCCAGGCAAGACTAGAACCTGTGTCTGATCCAGTGTCCAGTCCTGCTACTTTAAGTTTTTCTGGCCCTTCCTAAATCAGCTCTTGGGTCCACCCATCAATCAGATCCCTCCCTCGCACACCTGAGTCTGAGGACAAGGCTCATACATCCTAACTAGATTTTTGATCTGTATAAAGGAGCCTGACGACATGGGTAACCTCCCTTCTCCTTCCCCTTGGCCCCCTGCATCTAGTAGTTATTCTCGTCTCTTGCTCTCTTTCAGACGGTGAGGAGTGGGGGCACTCCCTTTTGCCTGTCTATTTTTATGTTTGCTTCCTACATGCATTTTGCACTCTCAAGCTTTGTATCTCGCATGTACTACTTCTGAATCTTTTGCCTGGGCTCTCAAGTTTTGCCCTGCGTGCATGTGCGTGTTCGCACCTGCCTTCTCCAAAGGCTCCACCTCCTCCCCAGAGAGATTTCTCTTCATCTCCCCTTTCCCTTTCCAGCTGAGAATTAATTCCCTTCTGGCTTGAGTCTTTCAGCTAGATTTCTCCCTGGATCCTAATTCTTCCTACCTCATAGTTCACATTACCCTTCTCAGAGTCTGTTTTGTGTTTTTTCAATTCATTGCTAAATCGGTAAGAACCTGAACATTGCAGTCCATGAGCCTGGAAGGTCCTGTATCTTAAAGAACTGGATTCTTCCTTGGACCCAGAATCTTCCATCAGTCTTTGTTCCAAGGTGAAGCAGTAATACCTAGAGACTTTAATATCATTTAAAGAACACCTGGGCTGAAGAGATGACTAAGCGATATCCTGGCAGCTGGGTTTTGATTCCCTAGTACCCACTTAAAGCCAGATGCACAAAGTGACCCGCATGTGTCTGGAGTTCATTTGCAGTAGCAAGCCCTGGTGAGCCTGTTTTTCTCTCTCCCTTTTTTCTCTCCTCCTCACCCCCCAGCAAATAAATTTTAAAAAAAGAAAAAGAAAAAAACACCTTCTATAGTAAGAGGTGTCTCTGGACCTTGTAATGACCATATTTCTTAAAACTTACCTTTAATTTTCTTTCTCTTCTCAGGAGACAGCCTCCAGTTAGGGTTAAGATCATCGTAGCCAGGCTGAATATGAAAATATGAACACAATTTATTAAATCAAACATTTAAGAAAACTATCAGAAAATCACCAAGATTTGTGAAATTATTTAATAGTAAAAATATGTCAATGATGCTCTTTCTTAATTTCTTTGTTACAATTAACCAGTCTTCCTCATCATAACAGTCTAGAAAACAGTTCTCGGTATACTTAAAATGTTTACAGGTAAGAATTATGACCCAATTATATGAAGATAAAGAGGAAGCATACAAGTAATACAAATGAAAGCTAGCCACACTAAGGATTCATTCTGTATACACATACCCACAAAGGAGGCAACAGCTCTTGGCTGAGTCCAAGACCCGCGCAGTAGTAAACTGAATAAGCCTTGTTTTCAGATCACTAAGGTTTCACAAGGCTCCTCATTGACCTACCTAGTTCTAACCTTCCATGACCACAAATTTACTAAATAAAAACACAGTCATGTAATCCTCAGCTTGAATCCCTCATGTTCTAACACTGTCATGCTGCCTCTTTCCTCTTTGCAAATAGAATGTTTTATCAGTGGAATATCTCAAATATAGTAATGCAATTAAGATTAAACCGCTGCATGGCACCCTATTAGCTTAATTAAGTTCCAAAATTACAAAAGTAAGGGGGACGTTGCAGTTAGCTTTTTCACTGCTGGCAGAGAGAACCCTATCAAAAGGAAGCTTGGGAGGAAAGGGCTTATATCTTGGCCTACAGACTCGAGGGGAAGCTCCATGATGGCAGGGAAAACGATGGAATGAGCAGAAGCTGTACATCAAGCTCCTGGCCAACATCAGGTGGACAACAGCAGCAGGAAAGTATGCCAAACACTGTCAAGGGGAAGCTGGTTGTAACACCTATAAGCCCGCCCCCAACAACACACCTCCAACAAGTTCCAATTTCAAAATTGCCATCAGCTGGAGACCAAGTATTCAGAATGCATAAATTTATGGGACATACCAGAATCAAAACACTACAGGGGGCAACTAGTAAAAGTTTGTCATTTAGATATTTAAATAAAATATTAAATCTTCTTTAAATGCTACAAATAAGACACTATAATTTATAAGAATTTATTATATACTTTATAAAAACAGAGGATTCTGAAAGTTTCCAATATAAAGAAATAATGTTTAGATATTATATATCTGTATTGAGGTTTTGCACTGTACCCTACAAATACATATAATTATGTATCAAAATACTTTAAAATGCAATAAAAAGAAATCAATGTATCATGTATTGTTATGCTTAACTTTACTTTTTCACTTGATGCAGCAAAATAAACACATCTATTTTATTAATTTTTCAGTGGCTCATATCTCAGAACATTAACCTGAATTTCCTGCAGTCTTCTATTATAATAAATCATACAGTAGTCCCTAAGAAGACAAAAATATTTTAACTTTTATCAGAAAAAAAAAGAGTAAGACAAACATGCCAGCACACACCTGTGACTCTTAACACTCAGGAAGCAGAAGCAGGAAGATCAAAAGTTCAGACAGTCTGAGCTACATAGCAAGACTCTCAAATACCCCATCCAACAAAGGCTACTTGTATGCCAAACTAAAAAAAAAAAAAGAAAGAAAGAAAGAAAGAAAGAAATTTTTGATTTACTAAATCATAAAATGGTGATAAAATTTCAAAAAATTAAAATACAAAAAAGCAAAAATTACTATAAATAAATTGCTGTGCTAATTTATCATTTATGAGGCTTTGAGGGTTTTGTGAGTTTTTCTACATAGGACAGTGTTGCAATTACCTTCTCATTGCTAGCATAAAACACCTGACCAAAAACAGCTTGTGAAAGGAAAGGGTCTGCTTACAGACTCAAAGAGAAGCTCCATGATGGTGGGGAAATGGATAGCATGAACAGAGGCTGGATATCACTTCCTGAGCAACATCAGTTAGACAAACAGCAACAGGAAAGTGAGCTGAACATTGGCAAGGGGAAGTTGGCTGAAACACCCATAAGCCCACCTCCCAGCAGCATACCTCCTCCAGCAAGCCTCCAACTGCCAAACTGTCATGAGCTGGAGACCAAGCATTCAAAACACATGAGTTTAAGGGGGACACCTAATTCAAATCATCACAGCCAGGCTGGCCTCAACATGTTATCTATCCTCTGCCTCAGCCTCCCACATGCTGCATAGACACCTGATACCATAAACAGCTCTGCACTACTTACATGATGAAGCCTATAAATCCACACTTACATTCTGGAATATACAATGTAAGTATGAAATAAAATCCTCTCAATAAGAATTATGATTGGGTCTTGGGCACATTTAAGGAAATATGTCAAAATGAAATTTGAAAAAGTTTGAGAAGAAAATTAAAAGCTCACTGACATAGGAGAAAAATAAGAATGAGCAGAGCTCCTGTCCCCAAGCTACATGCTGCAGACACGGGTACTGCTCTTCCTTGAATGTTGCTGAAATCATGTGAATTCAATCGAGAAACCAAGGTGAGGACTTTGTTTCTAGAACTGTCACATTTGTCCTGGCATCCCTGATCCACCAGACTGTCCATATGACACAGTGGCTAAATGCTCGACTAAATAATCTTAATCTTTTAAAATGCTGAATTCAAACCAGAATATCTAAATCAGAGGAAAATGAACTATACTATACAAGCCTTCATACATCCTGTCAAGAAGTGTACTTTCATCTATTTAATCAGTGAATTCTACAGATTTACTGTGGGAGAGAAAAGAAAAATATCAGATATTACAATCCCTATATTCATGAGGTAGAGGACTAAGAAATGAGGATAAACTACTCGTCAAACTTTTGAAAACCTCTATTTTTATTATATCTGCAAGCAGAAAAAGAGTGAGAAATAGGTGTGTGCTGCAGTCAGCTTTCTAGTTGCTGCGCAGAAAGAACCCAAACAAAAGCGGCTTGTGGAGGAATGGGTTTATTAGGCTTACAGACTCAAGGGGAGACTCCATCCTGACAGGGAAAATGATGGCATGAGCAGAGGGGTGGACATCGCCTCCGCCACAGCACTGCAAACAATGGCAGAAGGTATGCCAAACACTGGCAAGGGGAAGCTGGCTTATAACCTCCATAAGTCCACCCCCAACAACACAGCTCCAACAAGGTTGTAAAACCCAAACTGTCATCAGCTGAGATCAATCAAAACACATTCATGACAAGTATGCCAAGGCCTCCTGCCACCACAAACTCCAGATGCATGTGTCACTCTGTGCATCTGGCTTTACCTGGTACTGGGGAATCAAACCTGGAACGTCTGGTCTTGCTTACAAGGAAGGCCCTTAACTGCTGAGCCATTTCTCTAGCCAACTAGTCAAAACTTTTAACTGCCCAAAGAAAAGTAGATAGATGGATGATGAATGTATAGAAACAAGAGAACAGAAAAAAAGAAAGAAGAGAGAGGGAGAGGGAGAGAGAGAGAAAAAGAGAAAGAGAGAGAGAGAGAGAGAGAGAGAGAGAGAATGTGCCACCCTACTATTTGTTTCTGGTACCATTTGGATAGAGCCCAAAAGCAGCCATTATGTAACTTCTCTTTGTACTGGGTCTGCTCAGAACATAATGCCCCAAATATGTGGCAGGCACCTTGTTAAGCTGAATACTCTGCACTGAAGAATTCCTAGAAAGGGCTTCAGAAACAATGTCTCTCTGACTTTCTCCTGCCCTATCTCTACTTTCCAGAGTAAATCACAGAAACCAGAACTCCCCTCCCACAAGTAGGTCACAGTAACAAGAATTCTCTCCTCCAAAGCAAGCCATAAAACCTAGAAAGGTTATCTCTCTGTTCACTCCTGAAAGCCCTCTTTCCTTATGCGCTGATCAGGTCCAGCCACATAAGACAGGAGATGGGAGCTGCCCACAGCACAGTCAAGAAGAATGAACACACAGGCCTGCTAGATCCCCCCAACAATTTTGAAAGTCTATTACTATGAGATGAGAACCTTTCTTTCCAATCATATTTCTATGTGGCTGTGATGTTTAGGTTTTGTTGTCAACTTGATCTTTTTAATTATCTTGGGTGGGTCCCTCAGGATGTTTATAGGAAGGCAGATTCTCAGTAGAGGCAGGATATAAGGAAGCTAAGGAGAGCTGGAAATTAACATCCCTTCCTGTGTGGACAGTGCAGGAAGGAAATTACAGAGATTCAGGAAGCCATTAAGTCTGGGATAGGGTGGCAAGACCTCTGCCCTAAGGCTATATAAGGAGAAAGGAAATTTCTCTCCCTAGCCCCCTAACTGTTTTGGTGTGTGTGTTTGTGTTTGTGGTTTTGGTGATGGGTTTCTCTCTCTGCTTGGACCAGGGGGCCAGCCTCTTTCACTGTTATGAAACTTCCCTTGGATCTGTAGCTTCAATAAATCCTTTCCTCCCATAAAATGTGCCTGGTTTGGAGATTTATCCCCATGGTGTGTGGCTGACTACAACAGTGGTTGCTCATTCTTCATCAAAAATAAAAATAAAAATAGAGCTTTGAGTCTTTAGGTCTTTATTTTTGACATCCCCTAGACCACATAAAACCTTCATTATATAAATTTATTATACTTTTTTCTTGTTAATCTGCCTTTTGTTTAAGAGTCGGTCATAATCCTTAGGTAAAGGGGTGAGGAAAAGAATGAATCACCATATCCTGCCCACAACAAATTCTTGCTTCCACATGTCTGCCAGCAGCCAAATATACATCATCACTTCATAATGTAGCAGTAGTCCAAGGAATGATCCACAAACACAGTAACAGAGTGCTTTTATATGAACAAGCTTAAAAATCTTAATTGACTAAAACAATTATTGTCTTAGATTTAAGGATTTTATTTGCTAGTTTTTTTACCACTAGAATCTAACTAAAGCTCATACTCCAACAGTACAAGATCAACATTTCAAATATGTATTTATCCCAGAAATATTTATTAGTATTTAATATGCTAATCCTATGGTAGATTCTGTGAGTAACATGTATGTTCAGTGCTGAGTCTCAAAGAGCTCACAGTTTAGCAAAGTTGTGCAAACAGCTGTGGATTCCATCAGGATTCACAGCATACACTGTCATCTTCCCACTTGGCCCTCACTGACACATCCATTTAACAAATTAGTCTAACACCTCTTATGTATCAAAGAGAAGATAAAATTAAAGTTGAAAAGATAAGTTTATATTCCATATTCTCTATCTACAGATATACAAATTGGAAAGTGATAAAACTTCAGAGAAAAATTAAAGCCAAAAATGAGATGTAAAGATATAAACATAACATATGGGAAGCATTTTTAGATGAAAATGATTTAAACAATTTTACTCTATTCTAGAAATGAACAAATTTAACATTCACAAACTTCTAACCAGATGGATTTTCATATTGACAAAGCCAAAAATGTTTAATCAACCCAAAACTGGATAAAAGTCAATCAGAATAGGCACTCTATAACCATTTCTAATCATTAGTTCTTATAGGGAAATGGTCAATCATGCAAAGCATATCATAAAAACTAATAAGGCAGCAAACTATATGAAGAAAACCCCAAATGAGTAGAATTCACAATTTTAGTACAACTTTAAGGTTGTACAGGGCAATAATAACATTAGTTTCTTCTCAGACAATGTCTGAACTAAAGTTATAGGGTGGCTACATTGCATATTGCAGATAAGCTAATATAAATCCAATGGTCTGTCCATCCACTGCCTACAGCAGTCATAAAACGAGGCAAAGCTCTGCCCTACCTGTTGGCCCCAGCTAACCTAAGAACTGTGAGAGGAAGGAAGCTCTCAAAGTATTTTATATTTATTTTACAGAACCTGAGATTCCTCTGTAAAGTCATCCCAATGATGAGTACACACAGACACACATTTGGAAAAGGTTACATTATTGACACTTTTCTAGGATCTCTACATATGAACATGCAAACATACACATACATGCATACTACACACACAATCCAAATTAAAAACAAAGCATTAAAATGCTAAAAAATAGTTGATATATCGTGGAGGATCCATATGGAATCCCACAGAGTATGACGGGACGAACAAGGGACCCACAGCCATAGCCATTCAATCAACACAGGATAAGCCAGGGTGACAGAAACCAACAATTATCAACACAAAGACCCCTAAGCTCACAACATTAAAGCAGCCTTAATACTCATCCACCATGACTCAGGGAACTGAGCGGAAGAGGGGGCAGAAAGATTGTGAGAGCCATGGTGGGGGAGACTATCCAGAGGCATGGCACCCCTCATTAACAACACACTTTGGGCCAGGAGAACCAGGCTGAGTACTAGGCTATCCATGGTCCCCTGCCACAAGGACTGATCCAGACAACCCACGGAGGAGGATATCCAGCTGATTGGGGATGGGGAGGAGGGGCATTGGCGAATTGGCGATAACAATTCAGTTTGCCCAATAAATAATGTAACTCATTATGGACAATAAATATATATTTTTAAAAAAAATAGTTGATATAAAAATTGTTCTCTTAACTTACATCTAAATCTAATCATTCATATAAAAATGTTCCTAAACTAATAAAAACATACAAAATATTTTAAGGATAAAAATGTGTGTTTTAGCATGCTGGCCTTAGCTAGCCTAATGTAAGGTTTTCTTCCATGTTTGTTTTTCTCTAGGATCGTGAGAGGTAAAACAGAGTGAATATGACGGCACTTGCCTGTAATCTCAGCACTCAGAAGGCACAGGCAGGACCATTATATAAGTTCAAGGCCAGCCAGGTAGGTATATATAATAATTTCCAGATCAGCCAAGTCTACATAGTGAGACCCTGTCTAAAGCCTCTCACCAAAAAGAAGAGTGAAAACAAATAATTCTGAAACCGTGAGTAAAATTAAAAAAAAAAAAAAAAAAAAAAGTCCAGAGTCACTTAATAGTAACTCTTAATTATGACCTTGGTCCATTCAGGTCATTCAGGAAAAATGTTCTAACCTTGGGATAACAAAACTATCCACCCAAGCTGGAGATGCCTAGAGGGAAAGGGGTGGGTAATGGGGATTAAAGAATTAACTGTTAAGATGCTAAAATGCAAGGAAGTAAAAAATTTATACCATGAACTATATCTAGTTGAGAAAAAAATTTCTCCTTTAAATCACCACTCTATCATAAAACCTGCAGATCCTGTGAGCAGGTCTGACTTTTCCCTACTGAATTTAAATTGTAAATTTTAATTTATATTTCCATTATGAAACAAAAATAGTTGAGCCTTTCTGTTAGCCACATGCACTTATAACCTCAGTCTCACAAAGGGAGCAGACACTGGAATATCACAGAGGCCTGAGAAATGTCATGAGCTCCAGTATCAGGAAGAGACTCTTGCTCAAACAAGAACAGTGAAAGAGCAGTGAAACCCCTTTCCCCCTAAAGGCAAGCACATGGGACAATAATAGACATAGACATGCATACACCACACGTACAAACATACAAACACACACACACCCTTCACATTACATACACACAAGAAAATATAAATCCTGTCATCTCAACATATGAAAATGGTTTATCTTTTCTCTTTATCTTTTTGCCATTCAGCACTGAGGTAAGCATACTACTAGTGCTACAAGATTTTGGAAAGAGCTGTAACCCTTTAAGAATTTGATCCTCAAATGCTTGATAAAACTGATTTTTACTGATATTTTAGTAACTCCATTCTGCATATTTAAATGTTAAAGAAAAAACAAAGGAAGAATTCAAGATATTACACTTAGTATACAGAGTATATTTCCTTAACAAATGGAAATGGGTGCACAGTACTAGTCTTAATTTGTCCTGTTGTATTAATATCCATACTTTAACTTAAGAATAGAATGGATTTAGAATGAGTATAAACAATAGTTTTGTGCTACAGAAAAATCAACAAAATGAAATTCACGTTGTCACAACTTACCCATAAGAGACAGGCATACCTGCTCATTTTGATCCCAAGACCCTTGTTGCTTCAAGGATGGAATGGCCCAGATGCTCAGCTTCCCTGAGAAGTGAATGGCCGCAAGGAGGCTTCCATTGGGAGAAAGGCTCATCCTGAAGATTCCATCCTGAACAGGAACCATAAGGTCAGAATAAGGGACTCCGAGTAAAAACAGCTTTCAGAATTAAAATGGGACTTACTAGGATTGCCTTGATATAATGAGTTGATAGTAATTAAAGATTCTACCAACCTCATATCACTAAAAACCTGTACCAGCACACAGAAGTGAAACTGCTACCTTAAGGAATTTCTTACCCACTTTATAGTATTACAATTTACATATAACCCTAAGACCAAAAATGCAAGCATTGTAAAAATACTTCTTCATATACCAATTACTATGACTTCTCAATAACTTTTATGTGCTGCACATTAATACACTGTGAACTTCTTGAAATCTAGCCCCACAGTTGGGATTCATGATATTTTTCAGGGTGAGAAAATTATAACTAACTAACATTAAGACTATGAAGCTAATTATACAATTCTGTGAATATACCGAGAGCCAGCAAGTCAGTTTAGATGGGTGAAGTATACTGTATGTGAATATTATTTCAACAAAGTAGTTCCAAAACTGGCATTGAACCACACATTAGCTTGATGCAATTTCATATATCTTCCTTCTTAAACTACTAACTCAAATGTCTATTTGATCTTTTGTTAATTAAAAACACTAATTAGAGTTCTTGACTACTGGCAGTAATATTTAAAGCAAGAGGTGTACCTTCTCTCAAATATTGTAATAAAATTTCCATCTGCCCATCTAAGAGAGAGGGTCTTTGTTACATTAAATAGATCTTTCTACGGAGATTAGTCTAAACAGTTTTATTTTCTTCATCTGCTTATGGTCTATATGGAACAACTAAAAACGAGTAATTTTCTTTCAAGTGTACAAAGCTATATTAAAATGAAAGTGCTGAATTCTAGTACATGCAGTCAAAATTTTCTCAATTACTATGTATTCTTAAAGAAATGTTGAGGATGATTTTCTTAATTTGAAAGATACTTCTCTCCTCCTTTCTCGTCCCTTCTCTCCCTCCCTTTTAAACCATAGTGGGCTAAAGAATATATATAGTTTTTTTTGTTTGTTTGTTTTGTTTTTTTGTAGGTAGGGTCTCACTCAAGCCCAGGCTGACCTGAAATTCACTCTGTAATTCCAGGCTGACCTCGAACTCACAGCCATCCTTCTACCTCACCATTTCAAGTATTGGGATTAAAGGCATGTGCCACCACACCCAGTTTATATAGACTTTTCCTTCAGTGTGAAGGATCAAACCCAGGACCTCACACCTCACGAATATTAGGCAAGGGCTTTCCCTTTGAGCTACATCTGCATCCCTCCACTTGTTTAGTTTATTGCCAGTTTCTCAGAGTGTAAGACAGTTCCTAACATGTAATATCTATTGTCAAATATATAATATTCAGTAAGTACTTGTGAAATGTTGACAGAGCTATATTTTAAAATTACCTTTTATTTATCTGACATTTCTTTTTTAAAAAATATTTCTAAGCAAAGATAGGGAGAGAGATACATGTATATATAATAGAGAGAGAGAAAGAGAGAGAGAGAAAGAGAGGGAGGATGGGCATACCAGGGCCTCTAGCCACTACAAACAAACTCCAGCTGCATGTCCCACTTTGTGTGTGCATTTGGCTTATGTGGGTACTGGAGAATTGCACCTGTGTCCTTAGGCTCTGGAGGCAAACACCTTAACCAATGAGCCATCTCTCCAGCCCCAAATCTTGGCAATTTTTAAGTAAAACTCACCATGGTTTCTATTTCTTCAACTGTCCGACTAAGGGTTTATACCAAAGCTAACATGAGCATCAGAAAAAAAAAAATAGCACTGACAAAGCAGACCTGAACTGTCTAAGTATGTGAACTGGAAAAGCCCTTTGTCTGGGAACTTCAATTGTTTATCAATAACATAGGCGTTATTGTGACAGTAACAGAAGCTTCCTGTTTGAGATCATTTGAAAATACTTGCTAGTTAGAAAATATTCACAATAATAAATTTTAGATACTCTATGAGCCCAATCAGCTCTAAAATTACAATACTAAAAAAATCTATAAAGCATAATTACTCCTGGTCTAGGAACCTCTAGGTACAAATAGGATGAAAAACACAACATTCAGATACCTACTGGAAAGCATGGGTTTTACAGCAATAAATTCAAAACATGCTTTTGAAAAGCCCAAAGAGTTAAGGATTCAGGTACAGTATGTAACAATGAAGAATCAAAATGTAAGGAAAATTAATTGCTTGCTTCTCTCTGGCTTTGGTCAATCACAGCAGATCCTGACAGAGAATAACCAATAATGTGGGAGTCAAGACAACACACAATCTAGAGCAACTAGGAAATGAAAGAACAAAAGGAAAATAGTCTCTTTCTACTCAAACAGGTTTATGCCTCCCTAATAAAATACTATACTGACTAAAAGTTTCTAATAGGTATCAGATATGATACAAAGAAATCATAAATATCAAACCCCCAAATAAGACTTTTTCTAAATGTTGCTATCATTACAGAGAGCTAAGTAAAGAAACATAGAAGACAAAAGCCAAACACCTATAGATTCCCTACCACAACAAATGGTATGTTCCAATGGCACATAGAACTCACTGATATATTTGACTCACTGGTGAAACTATGCACATCCTCCCCCAGACCAGAAACACCCAACTTTCCCCTTCCTGCCTGAAGAACTCTTTCTCACTTCAAGATCCAAACTGTCACCTCCAGAGTTTAAATGCTTCTGCTTCTGCTGTTCAGTGGCATTACCATGAATTACCACAGAGGAAGTCAGAGTGTGGGGAAATGTTCTGCTTTGGCCCTGCTTCCAGGTCTGTCATCCTATTACACTGAGGGCTCCTTGAGGAGGTGCTCGACATTTCCCCTATCTATATGTTCTGAATCCTAACACACGTCTAGTTTAAAATATAGATTGACTGACAGAAAAAAGAATAATAAAATTCCATATTCATAGTTAATTATAGTGAACAGCTCTTAAATACAAAAAAAACCTGAAAAATTTAAAAGAGCTAGAGAGATAATGGCTCAACAGTTAAGACATTTGCCTTCAAAACCTAACAACCCAAGTTTGATTCCCCAGCACCCATGTAAAGCCAGATGCACAAAGTGGTGCATGCATCAAGAGTTCATTTCAGTGGCAGGAGGCCCTGGTGTGCCCATATTAACACCCTTTTTCTCTCTCCCTCTCTCTATCTCTCCCTCTCTTTCTCTCTGAATCTTTCAAGTATATAAATATATATACTATACACATTAATTTGTTAAAATTGTTATTATCTAGAAATTATTAAGGAAAAGATGAAGGGGATTTAGGGAAAAGGTGAAGTAATATCTCTGAGTACTAATGTAATAAGAGAGAGACCAACAAAGTCAACAAAGGAATTACAAAGAAAAAAATCAGACTTTAAGGTAGAAGCCAGGTCATTTGGTCGTGCATGGGTTTGGTTGTCTATAATATGAAGACAGTACTATAGAAAAACCACAAAGAATGCTAACTAGGAAACTGGACAAACATGCAGAGGATTATAAATAAAAGTATGTTCTAGACACAGGAAGCACTATAGCACTGTTATTTTTCAAGTCCACAGGCAGAATGGGAAACTTATCCTGAATACATGATTTTGCTGAAGTCAAGGTCAAAGAAATAATTATAAATAAAGCTTAAATAAAGGGCTAGGGCTATAACTTTGTTGGTAGACACAGTGTTTGCCTTAGTCAGCATGCATGAAGCCCTTGGTTTAACAACTAGCACCATACAAACCAGGCGTAGGGGTACATGCCTATAATCCCCACACCCAGGAGGTAAAGACAGGAGGATCATATGTTCAATGTCATCTTTGACTATATATTAAGTTCAAAGCTAGCCTTGGATTCATGAGACCCTGTCTCAAAAAAGAAAGAAGAAAGAAGGGAAGGATGTAGGGAAAAGAAAGAGGGAGGGGAAAAAAAGAGAGAGAGACAGAGACAGAGAGAAAGAAAGAAAGAAAGAAAGAAAGAAAGAAAGAAAGAAAGAAAGAAAGAAAGAAAGAAAGAAAGAAAGAAAGAAAGAAAGAAAGAAAGAAAAGAAAGAAAGAAAGAGAGAGAGAGAAAGAGAGAGAAAGAGAGAGAGAGAAAGAGAGAGAGAGAGAGAAAGAGAGAGAGAAAGAGAAAGAGAAAGAAAGAGAAAGAGAAAGAGAAAGAGAAAGAGAAAGAGAAAGAGAAAGAGAAAGAGAAAGAGAAAGAGAAGGAAGGAAGGAAGGAAATACTGGGCTGGAGAGATAGTCCTTAAAGTACTTGCCAGCAGAGCCTGACAACCAGAGTTCTATTTCCCAGTACCCATGTAGCGTCAGATACAAAAAGTGGTACATGCATCTGGAGTCTGTTTGCAGTGGCTGGAAGCCCTGACATGTTCATTTTCTCTATCTGTCTCACATCTCTCTCTATTTGAAAATAAATATTTTTTTTAATTTAAAAGAAGAAAATACTAAATACTAATGAGGCAAAAGAGAATACTCACTATATGTCTCCTGATGGTTTACTAAGGAAAGAGAGACAGGAATGATGTGATGCTTGCATGTAGATCAAGCCTCTTATAAATCTAACAGAGACAGCAAATGGGAGCAGTTCCCTCAGAGGCAATATGCATCACTTAGATTTCATTTGGACCCTTCCTTGCCATGGATCCATGCTTCTTCTACCAGGCAACAAGGTAGTGAAGCAAGGACACTGGAAAATAGTGGTCAACATGGTTCATTTCCTCTTAGGTCAGCAATAATCACAAATCTGGGGAGGAATCTTTTTTAATTTTATGATGTATATATAAAAAGATCTATTATGAACTTTGTAATATTTTTAAGAGAAAGAAATTCATGGATATATAATATTTCTGGGATAATTATTTAAGCTTTATCCTTGTATCCCAAGTGTACTATGTTAATTCTTTGTATTTATCATTAATTTTTTTGGTTAAGATTAACATAAGTGAAAATACACAAACTTTTCAGTGAGAAGTTCTATAAATTATGAATACACCTTGATGAGTTTATAGAATATTCAAAGTTTGTCATGGTGAAATTTCATTACCACCTGAATAAACTGAGAACCACCTGGACGATGAGTAAAGCTGGCCTGTGTGAGTGAAGGTGTTTCTAGAAATTATTAGACCATGAGAGCTCTGATCTATGAATGGTTTAATCTACCAATGGCTTCAAAATTTGAATAGAGCAATAGGAGGTGATTTAACTGTGAAAGGTAGGGCCTGGGAGGACAAAGTAGGTCACTGAGTGTTCTTGGGTTCTGTAATTGCACTTGCCTCTTTCTGTTACTACTCCACTCTGTTTCATAGTCACTGCTGTAGTATGAATGTAAAATGTCCCTCACAGGCTAATGTGTTTGACATTTGGCTCCTCAGCTAGGGGTACTTTATTGGAGGGTTGTAGAACCTTGCTCTTGGAAGTGAGTCACTGGGGGCAGGCTTTGAGGTATTTATAGCCCAGCCTCACTTCCTGTTCATTCTTTTTTTTAAATATACATATGTTTGTGTGTGGGTATGTGTAGGCAAACCAGAGCCTCTTGCTACTGCAAATGCATGCCAGATGGATGTGCCACTTTTTGCCTCTGACTTTATGTGGGTGGCTGCAGAAATGAATCTGGGCCATCAGCTTTGCAAGCAAGCGCCTTTAACCACTGAGCCATCTCGCCCAGCCCTCCTGTTTGTTCTTTCTGCTTCTTGACTATGGGGTACAATGTGACCAGCTAGCCTGATCCTGCTGTCACGCCTCACCACAAAGATGGTCTATACCTCTAAAACTGTAAGCCAAAATAAACCTTTTCCTTCTTTAGGCAATGAGAACAGTAACTAACATATCCACCATGAGTCCCTCTGCTTCCTAGCTGCCCTGAGGTGAACACTTGTGCTTCACCAGTCTCTACTTGCAATGATGTTCTGAAACTTCTGAAACCATGAGCAAAATAATTTATCATTCTCCTATAAAGTTATCAGTTATTTGGTTATAGTGATGAAAACTCTAATCCAAGCTATACTCAACTTTAATCTTAAAGGCACTCTGGTGAAAATGTTTGAGAAACAAAACACTAAGTAAATTTACATTACCTGTTCTTGGCCCTGGCGAGTATAAAACTTGGCACTTAACATTCTTAATAATCCAAGTGTCTTTGGCACCTGCAAAAATAATAATAAACAACAAACAAAAAAAAAAAAACAATAAATATTAATGGAATGATTTCTCATTTCTAGTCCTTTTCTCATGAAATAAAGTGTAACAAATCTACTACTTTTAAAAATTATCAAGAAAAATCACCACTGGGACTGAGGTAGCCCAGTGGAAGAGAATTTGTTTAACATGTGTTTGTGGTGGTTTGATCCCCGTGTCCCCCAAAAAATTATGTGTCCTGAATGCTTGGTCCCCAGTTGATGGCAATCTGGGAATTAGAACTTGTTGGAGGTGTGTTGTTGGGAGTGGGCTTATGAGTGTTATAGCCAGCTTCCCCTTGGCAGTGTTTGGCACACTGTCCTGCTGCTATTATCCACCTAATGTTGGCCAGGAGGTGATGTCATGCCAACATTTTCCCTGCCATCATGGAGGTTCCCCTCCAGTCTGTAAGCAAAAATAAACCCTTTTGTCCACAAACTGCTTTTGATTGGGTTCTTTGTACTAACAAAGAAGAAGCTGACTGCAACAACATAAAAAATCCAATGCCTCTGATCACCTCAATTAACATAAAATAAAGCTGCATACAATTTCAATGGAGCTACCAAGGACTAACCAGCACAGCCTTAAGTAAATAAATATATCTCTTTATAAATAAAAGTAAATAAGCCTATAAGCCCTTAAAACCTCTCTAGAGAATGACCTTATACAGTGAAGGGATGACTGGGAAGGCATGAAAGAACTGGGCGAGCATTTTTAAAATATAAACAGACATCTAAGACTAAAGACAAGTACAGAAATCATGTGCAACTATTATCTGCTGTGCCAGATCAGAATAAAACTGAAAAGAAATATAAAGAAGAGAAAGGAACCAAATAAACTGACTTTTTTGGGGGGAAGGGGGGTTTCAAGGTAGGATATCGCCCAGGCTGACCTGAAATTTACTATGTAGACTTAGGGTGGCCTCAAATTCACAGTGATCCTCCTATCTCTGCCTCCCAAGTGCTGGGATTAAAGGTGTGTGCCACCATGCCCAGCCTGACTCAATTTTTATCAGCAATTAGTAAGGCATCAAGAATAGCAATCCAAATGAAATATTGAGAAGCGACTAGAAGATACTGACGGGGTCATTTAATTTAAACAAAATGATGGAGGTAAATTCCCACGGGGAGACTGGGGAGAAAGGAATGGGGGAACTGGAAGCAGGAGACCACCACACCTGGACAATTTAAAGAAAAGAAACTGAGGTAAAGGGGGTGCTCAGAGTTACAATGGGAGAAATAAAGGCATGTTGTTTGTGATAAAACTGAGAGGCACCAAAATTCACAGTGAAAGTGAGCCTGCTTTCAATATGGTGAGGGTGCAGTGGAAAAAGGAAGGCATCACACAGGCACAGAAGCAGATGCAGCAGGACCGAATGGAAACATTCTTCTGCTTACGTCCATCATCTCACAAAAATGATTTCTCAGGAAAACAAGATTCCAAACAGGTCTGTGTTCTTTACATAGTATATATTTCAAAACAACAGTATCAGTGACATAAAACTTTTTTTTTCATGGTTTCACTTTTTTTTTCTAAAATTTTGATCTTACAATCCAAGCAGATGACAATAACTACCCTGTAGACTGTCTTAGGGTTAATCAGTTGCTTTCACATGAATTACCTCACTTGATTCTGGCAAAAGTCTTAATATGCAAATGGCTGGAATTCAATAGCAGCCTCTGACTCCAGGGTGCAGGCCTACTGAACCTGTTACCAGAGTTTTTTGTACTCATTGTGGGCATGGCTATACTAGTATCTTTATATCAATGCAGAACAAATGAATAAGTAGAGCCATGTCACAAAGAGGAAGGACACTAGCTTGAAACTGGAAACCTTGGTCAATGCACATATTGAATTTGTGAAGTCTCTTACAGTCTTGTAAAAGACTGAAGTATATGTGTGATTAGCATTTTTCAGTCAATATCTAATACAACAGCAACCTTAAGCACTAAGAGGCTCTTCCATGAGAACAGTATGGGCCACCTAAACAAAGGAGCTAATCCTATAACCTCAAACTACTTTGAGGTGGAGAAAGCTATGTAGAACAATTATAAGCTTAGTTACAAGACACATTTAGAAACTACTAAAGTAATTAAAATACACTTGCAGCATTTCAAGAAGTGAATCATACAGCAGGGCATTGAGTCTGTAACTCAATATTTTCCCCACTTGCTTTGTCAGTGCACAAGCAATTTTCTTTTACAAGACTCCAACACCAAAGCATCAGGGCAGACAGAAGTATGGTACATAGCAGAGCAGTCTTCAATACTTCGTTCAGTAAGAAGTGAAAGTCCAAGAGAATCAGAACTCAGGAAAAAAGGTTTTCTACTCTGTCATAGCACTAGGAAGTCCCCTTTCCAGAGCCACTCTGTCACAAATACCCTGGACTATGCTACACCAAAACAGATTAAGACGTCCCCGAATTTACCTCTCCTTGTAACCCCTAAACTCAACTATTTCCTTTCTTTTTTATCTCTCAATTTTTAATTTTGACATGTTTCACAGCTATAAAAAAAGAAATAATTATACAACGAAACATTAGTTCCTTTCACCTGGGTTGACCAGTTATTTATATCTTGCTACATTTATTCTGTTTTTGACTATGTAAATACTTTTTTAATTATATTTTAATTGAACCATTTGAAAATAAGCTATTGTATAATTGCTTTAGATGTGTTTGAAAAAAAAAGTCTTTAAATTGTTTCAAAGAACTGCCTGATACATCTGATATATAAAACTAAACCTTTGTTATAGATTGTCAAGAGGTAAACATAGCTACTAAATTACTACAAACAAAAAATGTACCCATTTTCACAAACAAAAAATAACACCAGGGCTAGAAAGATAGTTCAGCAGTTAAGGTGCTTGACTGCAAAGCCTAATGACCCAAGTTTGATTCCCTAGTACCCATGTAAAGCCAGATACACAATGTGTGCATGCATCTGGAGTCCATTTATAGCGCCTGGAGGCCCTGGCATGCCCATTGTCTCTGTCTCTCTCAGCTTGCAAATAAATAAATTAAAAAAAAACAACAACAAAAAAGAAGTAACATGTCCAATATGTAAGTAACTACTACCTTGGTCTTTTTGGGGATAGATTATGATGTAATATTATTGCATAAATTGGATATGTATATAATTCAATGTGAGGGGAAATACTTATCCTGTCCATGCCCATGCCCTGTCTCCCTGTTTTCAACTGCTAATCTCCTACCAGCCTTAGGCTCCTTGTCAATGAAAAGTGACTATAATAAACTATCTCTTCTTTAAGTTCTGAAGATAGAAGAACTGGACAGGAAAACAGGTATAATGATCATAAATGGACAGAAAATGCAAAAATAAGGTAAGCTGCAAATATGAAATATTACTTTGTTGGTAAAATCACAATCACATGTTTCAATATTTGCCAATGCTAAAAATAATAGAAAATACTATAATTGTAAAAAAAATTTCCTTTCAAAAGTACTTTATCGTTAGTTCCTTTTCAACACCAAGTTATTCACTGCTTTAGGAGATTATTTCTAAGTCAATACATTTTAAGAAAAACAAGGCAAATACATTCATTACCAAAACAAATGTTCTAATACATCTACTTATTCTGTGCTCCCCTGTATTTTATCATTTTGACCCTCATGTAAAAATATATAATTTCTCACTACATAATAGGTACTGTTATGTAGAGTGCATAACACTGCTGACATGTTTGGGTTACATAACAAAGCTGAGCCTATACCAATATTCCAGCCTAGAGAAATGATAAACTCCTGCTGTCAGAATGGCCAAAGGGTCTAAAGCACTGTGTTCAGGAATGTTCTATTTTGGATCTGTAATGATTCCCAAAGGCCCATGTGTTAAAGGCTTGATTATCAGCCTGTTGCGCTAATAGTAAGAGGCGGGAGAAATTTTACAAAGTGATGCTGTATGAGAAAGTTAGGAAATTAGGTCATTGGAAACCCACCTTTAAAGGGACAGTGGTACCCTGATAGTGTGTGTGTGTGTGTTCCCATTCTTCTCTCCTTTCCTTTCCCTTCTCTCTTCTTATTTTTCCCTTACCTTCTTCCTTCTTTCCTCTTCTCTTTATTAAATAGAAGCCAAGTTAAATTCAAAATATTTTACTAAATTTGATATTTAAAGAAAGACTAAAATTGTACTTAAATTAGTCTTTCTCATTTAAGACAAAATATCTTCTAAGTCTTACAAAGAGTTTAATTGTCTAGGACCAATTAGACAAGTAAAATGATGTAATTAATACTTACTGCAGTAACCCTATCTCCACCATTAGAAACTAGCTTATAATAAGGTGATCCTGAAAGAACTCTCCATGCAGAAAGGCCACAGCTGGCAGCTTTAGAAATGCCCACTTCAGCAGCTTTACATCCACCAACCAGTAAAAGCCTAAAAATGAGAAAAATAGAATGACAAATATGCATATATCAACAAAGCAATTCAGAAAGCCACCTTACAAAGAAAGTTATGTTAAATTACTGTACTTTAAACCTAGATTAGTATATTAGATGAGGCAACCAAAAGAAAATCAAAATTTTTCAATTAGAATTTCAACTTCATTTGTGCAAAAATAAAGCTGAAACATTTAGGTACCTTCAACTCAAAAGAACAAAATGAGGAAAAATAGTTTAAGGTTGCTAATATATTCTGAAGACACTGCAACAATAAACTTTAATAAACAGGTATGTAGCATCCCACAGATAGTCATGTATTAATTACAGCACTGTATCAGAGACAATCGGCACAATTATAGAATACTAGAGAGAAATGGCAGCTGGGAATGCCCTCTCGGAAAGAATCAAATAGCAGTAATATTTCGAATGATAATTTCTTTTTATTAAAGGGGAGAGGCCCACGTGAACAATCTCCTTTTAACATTTTTGATTTGCAAGCAGAAAAAGAGAGAGAGAGAATGGGAACTACAGGGACTCCTCCTACTGCAATCAAACTCCAGATACATGTGCCACTTTGTGGATCTGACTCTACATGGATACTGGGGAATTGAATCCAGACATCAGGTTTTGCAAACAGGAGCCTTTAACTACTGAGCAATCTCTCCATTCCCTTCAATGATAATTTCTTATTGAGAAATAAGACTCTAGTAGATTAAAACAACTATGATTTGTTCACTTTTCTGTTTATCATGCTCTATTAGCAAATAAAGGCCACTTAAAACAGCCTAACTAAAAGGTAAAATACATTGCCATGCAATCATTCTATAAACTATACTAGTTAATAACAGAATTCAAACAGCCATATTCTTCAAATTAAGTCAGGTTCAGCACATCTGGAAGAATCCTATATATCAGACATCACAATCACTAAAAGAAAAAAAAAAAAGATTGGGCAAGGTGGTACATGCTTTTCCCAGCACTCAGGAGACTGAAGTAGGACCATCACTGGGAGGTCAAGGCCAGTCGGGGCTACAGAATGTGTTCCAGCTCAGCCTGGGCAAAAGTGAGAATCTACCTCAAAAAAAAAAAGGCAAGAAAGAGAAGAAGGGAGGAAAGGAGGAAGGGCTGAAGAAAGGAGGAAAGAGTGATAGAGAAAGAAAGAAGAAAAAAAGAAACTAAGAAAGAAGGAAGTTGAAGATCAATAGATCAATTTATTAACAGTGGTTATTTGTGTTTGCCAATGACAAGACAATAGGGAAAACAGAAGAAAGAACCTGCTCTTCTCAATGATCAAATTAAAATAATAATAACAAGAACAGTTTCCTAGATTTTAGAAATTGTCCACTGCCTGAGAGAGACAAAGACTTCCAAGCAGAGGTTCCCTGGCCTTGCCCACATGGTTCTTCCGACACCATCTACCACTGGCCAAATGACAAGATACTATATCAAACACCTTTATCGTAAGACTTACAAAACACCTATCATCACAAGGCTCCCATTTTGAGAACAGAATGCACTTTATCAGGCATATGACTAACTCAACTTTTGGGGGGCCATACTCAAACATGTTTGTTGTTTGTATAGAAAGTATTTAGCTTTTACATAGAAATTGAAAGAAATCAGCATTTCATAAAGTTGCTTAGAGTTGGAATATATTTTTTGAGAAAGAGTCTTACTATATAGCCTCAGCTTCATCGTGATTGAATTACAGGCAAATCCCACCACATCCAGTTAAGAGAACTTTTAAACAACAAAATTGCAGATAGGAAGACCTCATGATATAACACTGACACTCAGTATTTCCCCTTTGACAGCAGAAGTAGTATATACCTAAGGGCTGTAAAAAGAACTACATAACTATAAAAAATACCACATTTGCTTATTAGGCATTTCCTAAGGAAATGTGGCAGGACACTGATAGCAA
The DNA here is from genome assembly GCA_004024765.1 of Zapus hudsonius. NCBI lineage: Eukaryota > Metazoa > Chordata > Mammalia > Rodentia > Dipodidae > Zapus > Zapus hudsonius. Next base: position 68,863 of record PVHP010000054.1, read on the forward strand.
TTGCATGTGTAAATACTAGTACTGGCAAACCAAACAATATCAATCATGGATCTGCACTCATGTGAGAATACAGATATGTACTGGGATAAAAAAATGACATTTAATAATACAATTTTTTAAAAAAAGCAACACGTATCTTTCATTCCTTCTACATACCTTTGTTCTAGACAGAAAATACCCTATTCCCAAATAGCTCCATTCTTGTAATCACAAAAATCCATAAAAGTTGAAGAAGGGGCTGGAGAGATGGCTCTGTAATTAAGGCACTTGCCTGGAAAGTCTAAGGACCCATGTTCAATTCCCCACTACCCACATAAAGCCAGATGCACAAAGTGGCACATGTGTCGGGAGTTTTCTTGCAGTGGCTGGAGGCCCTGGTATACCCATTCTCTCTCTCTCTCTCTCTCTCTCTCTCTCTCTCTCTCTCTCTCTCTCTCTCTCTCTCTCTCTCTCTCACTTCATGTATATATATGGCATATGGCTCCTCTCAAATAAATAAATAAATTAAGTTGAAGAAGCAGATGTATCAGGCTGTTGTCTACTTTGAAGGTGAAGGGGCCATGAGCCAAGGAATCTGAGAAGTCAGAAAAACATTCAGTAAGGAGCATAGCCCTGCTGACCACTTTATGTCACCCACTGACACACATTTCAACGTTCTGACTTCCTGAACTACGAGATAAAGAACTTGCTTTATGACACTGAGCTTGTGATAACTTGTTAGAACAACTGCACAAAACTAAAACATGTCCAATTCTAAAATGACCTATCAGACTACAACTCCTCAGAGTTCTCATTGGACAACTTGCTTCCTAACATGTTTCTCAAGTAAGAAAATATTTTTTTTAATTATCTCTGTTGTCTTAGATACAAAATTTTTTTAAAATTCATAAAATCCTTTTAGGTATAACCATAGAGCTAAGCCCAACTCAAAATCCATGAAATCATGTAAGTACTTCACTGTGAAAAAATACAACTTGAACCTTCACTCAAATCCTTATTCCTATTAATTTTATAGATGCCTCTAACAAGCTCATATCAACAAATCAAAAGCAGAGAAGCTTAAAACAATGGCTTAAAGTGACCTATTTGAGCTAGTCCTAACCTAGGCAAATCCTTACAGCTAAAACATCATTAACCTTATTCACTAGGGCAAGAGATATTTTGGTCTACAGTCAAGAGATTAGTACAAGTATTACTTATCCAGAGCATTCATTCTCTTCAAATGATTCTGTATAATAAAATATTTTTACCTCAAAGTTTATCTAGCAGAGATAAAACTGCGTCACCTCTCTGAATCTACTAATTTGCACAAAATATAGATGAAAAAAAGAAAATATTTCAAATAGCAATACAAAGATGTAATCAATAAAATCTAGACAATGAGAATATACAAAATAAATGGCCTGATATCTTCAAAACGCATATAAAACTAGGGGTTGGAGGGGGTGAGGGAAAATGAAGCCAAGAGCGGTAACTCACACTTGTAACCACAGCACACAGGAGGCTGAGGTAGGACTGCCTGAGTTTGAGACCAGTTTGGGCTACACAGTGAGGTCTAGGAAAACAAGGGAGAGAGAGATGGAGAATCAAGAATAAATGGAGGAAGGAAGAAACAGAGGAATGGAGGGAGAAATTGAAGAAGGGGATAAAAATGAAGAGGTTAATGACTCCAAAGAAAATATCTGTATGTTTGAAAATATTGATATGTTTATAATTATTTTTGATGTGATAATAGCATGTTTACAAGTTTCTTGAGAAAAATAATGCATTGTTGAATTTTACATGTTTTCCTAACAATTTTCAACAAAATAATTTAATATCATACGCTTTAACTTTACTTTTTGTCAACAACTTTAAAGCTGCATAATGAGCTCTTTTAATTTACATAATGTTTCTGGCAGGCAATCCTGCAATTTTATAGTTACAAGATTAACTCCTTTTTATTAATTTATTTTGGTTTTAAGAGTACTTATTTTTTGTGGTTTTTTATTAAGAACTTTAATATTTGAATGTTGTAAATTGGTCATATTCCCATTGGATTATACTCTTATTGCGTCTCTCCCCCAACCCCATTCCACTGCACTAATTAGTAATTAGCAATTAGTAATTACTGTGAAGTCATGAATGCACTAGTCAGTCTCTGTGGTGGGGGTTGGGAGGAGGAAAACAATGCTTCAGAATACTTCTTCCCACCCTGGGACTCTTACATGCTTTCCAACCCCTCTTCCACAATGTTCCCTGAGCCTTGACAAACATATTATAATCTTCTTATGTGCTGAGCTCTGCAGCCTCTGATTTCTGCTTTGATGAGATCTGGAGTCTCCTCAGTATCTATCTCTATCTTTCTGGAGGAGGGTCTCAGGCTAGCCATGAGAGTAGTAAGAGTACTCATTTTTGAGAACTACACTAAAATAGCTCCAGATGGATAATAGCTGGACAAGATTTACTTCAATATGATCCAGCGAAAAGTAGGGGAAGGGACAGTAGAGATGAAGATGAAATGAACTGACTGTTGATAGAAACAAGAAGTCTCTGTTTCTATACACATTTCAAACTGTCAAAGGGATTTTTTTTTCAAAAATCCACTTGCTAGGATAGACACTTGTAAATAAATTCAACCAAAAAAGATAATCTGTAATATTTAGAGGTAAAATTTCTTCACAATATTTTTTTTTTGCAAACCAAAACTATGTTATTTATAAAACATACCTTCAAAAACCAGCAACGAGGGCTGAAGGAGATAACTCACTCAGACCTGAGATTGATTCCTTGTCCTCGTGTAAATGCCAGGGCATAGTGGGGCACACCTGTAATCCCAAAGCTGGGAAGGCAGAGACGAGGGATTCCTGAAGAATGTTGGCCAAACAGTCTAGTCTAATCTTAGGTGAGCTTCAACCCATGAGAGACTCTCAAAAACAATGATGGCTGTCCTGGGGCCTCCATATATACAGGTGCATGTGGACCAGCATATATGTGCTGACATATGAATACACATGCACACATGCATGCGCACCCATATACACATACAGGAAAACAGAAAACTGACCAATAGTGATAACAAAAGTAAATTTGAAAACTCAATCTACAAAAAGAAAACAGTTCATTAATAACTGAAATAGTGCTGGGGGTAGAGAAGAACACTTTACTTTGAAGCTATAGGTTGCTGCTGGTGAATCCCAGAGATGGGTCACCCCCACCCAGAGTGAGCTGTTCAGTGAAGCCCATGAGACACCCCCAAAAAAACAATTCAGGGCATTCACAAAGCACTTGGTTACCCACCTGAAGGAAATAAGATGGTAAGACTCTACTGCTGATGATACCACAGACTGTGGTCACAGAACACTGAGAAACTGAGCTGGAACTGAGATGGAAGTCATCTCCTTGCTGGAAAGCTACCATGAACACCAGTATATAACTGAACAAGCAGTGGATCCTGAAAGCTACAAAATCAACCAGTTAGGCAAGATGTGCCCACTGGCACAAAAGTGCCACATAGATAATGGGGCTACTCTCTGACTGGGTAAGAGGCCCCACTTAGTAGGAGGGAATTCACACCTGGCACAAAGTGAAAAACCTTTTGGCTTGGAAAGTCATAGACCCCAGAGGGAAGTTTCTGCTGTCCTTTGAATAAACACAGGTATGTTATATCCATGTAACAGCCTTCTAAGTGTGTTCATCCCTTTGATTAATGCTGATCTCACCTTCAGTTAAAAGAAAACCTTTTTCAGATGACAGAAAATACTGGGGAGACCCAAGACTCATCAAACTGACAAGACGAAGCCAAGGGCTTACCAGAAGACATGATAGCTACATCATACCCACCAGGGCTTAGGGAACCCTGCAGAAGTAGTCATGGAAAGATTATCTATTCTTACTTATAGCCAGAGAACCATCTCTATGGAAATGGTGGTAGACACTAAGGAGACTCAAAACTCATCAAAGTAGACAACAAGAGGCTGTTGAGAGCTAAATACTAAAGGAGATTTCTACCACACACTCCAAGACTCCTGAGGAGGAGGCAAGAAAGAACACAGTAACTCTTATGAATTATCAGTGATTACATTTACAAAGTGGAGAAAATACTTAAAAATATAAAGGTCATATACATCAAAATTATGGAAGCTGTCTCTAGTGTGATAAAACATATGAAAGCTTAGATTTTATCTGTGCTACTTTATTTCACATTTACAGATGCTTATATTACATACGTATACAATATGTCATTTCAAGTAAAAGATATCAAGCAATAATTGTAAGTCCTGGATACAAGGTACTTAAGTGTTTATTACCTCTCTCTTCTCTCTTTCTCTTCCTCAATCAAAACCAGGGCTTTGCACATAGTAAGCTAACACTTGAGAAATATCTCTATCCTCTTACTCTTTGATAAAAATATAAAGAGAAACATCATGATAATATATACAATCCCAAATTATGTACATAAATTTATTAAGTTAATAAGTCCAACAGAAAAAAATGAAGGAATTGCCTTCATCACTTTGCATCAACCTGCAAATCTAATCATAAAATGAAAGGAAATTAACATATAATTTGTGACATTTTTACATTGTTAATACATTAATGACTGTAGCTTAAGCATTCTCTGACTTGCTAGAATTATAACTGCTATATTTTTATAGAAATTAAGTCCATAAGAAGACAATATAGAAGATAATTTATATCATTAATGTAATTTTATTTATATGTAATTGTAACCATTACATCCTTATATACATAGGATATTTGGTTAAGTGGTTAAATTCAGAATCACATGTTAGGTTACCATATTAATGATAATTACATTTATATTATCATATAAACACATAATTTTAACTATATGAATATATAATGTTAAACAGAAGTTTTTACATTATAAATTAAATGTTCTATACTAAAACAATGATCTGTATGAATCAACAAAATTATTTTTCCTTCACAAAAACAAGAGGAAAAAAGAGTATCTTTCCTAATAATCTTCAATCCCAAATTTTGTAGAAAACAGCAGGAAATATGGTTCTGGGAATCAAAGGTATGAGGCTCAAACACCTTTGCAGAAAAGCAACTAGGCAGTCTGGTATATTCCTTACACTGCACGAATATTCACTACACACAAATTATGCACTAGAGCAATGAAGACTGTCCTAAGCAATTGAAGAAATGTACTAATAGACCATTTCTAGTTCCCTGGGAATCAATTTGTACTCGAGCTCTTCCCTCTCACAGTTAATGAGTATCCTGCAGTGGGCTGCTAAGGGGGCTTGCATTCTGTCCATACCTTCCTTATATCACACAGCTTTTGATACATGCTCATACACAGAAATGAGCATGAGCCCAGGCCATGACAGGTGAAGCCATTAGAAACCATTTGCACACACTGACCAATGCTTCACAGGACCTTGGCAGCAACCATAGAATTAGGTACAAAACAGCATCAGAGGTATTAAGTGCATAGAAGAGATCAGGGAAGACTTCACAGGGGAGTGCCAGTGACAGAGTTATCCTTTAAACAGTGTGCCCGACAGACAGAGAGACAAGCAAGAGCACTGGAAACCAAGGGAACACAATGTACAAGAACAGATCTGAGGCATTTGTAATTGGTGTTGAGAGAACTAGGAGGAATGAAATGGCTGCTTCTAAACTCAAAAAGGCAAGTGGAATAGTAACAGGAGGGAAAGTTTAGACGGGTCCTAGCAACATAAATATTTTATATCTTACTGACTTCCAAGGTGCTTACCACAATCCACTGCAACAGCTATTTATATCATAACTCCAAACTATACTTGGAGCCATTTGAGTGCAGAGACAGTCTCTAATTCATCTTTTTATCCTTCTCAGTATTTACCATTCATGCTTCACTCAAGAAATATCTATCTGGGCACAATGGACAAAGAACTATAGCTTCCCACAGATAACACACAGTCTTTGTCCTTGGTATAACCTCCTTAAGCTTCAGTTCTTCCACCTCAGAAATAAAGGGGTTTAACCATGATTGATGAATCCTGATATTCTGAATCTAAATACAAATAGTAGACACCAAAAATAAGCTGATCAATGGACACACACACACAGACACACACAAACACATACACAAATTAAATGAGCTTGAATAAAGTCAGAGGCCAGAGAAAATAGGGGCAATAATACAGAGGCCGTCACAATGGTCTGAAGAAATAGGATGCAGACAGGATATGGCCTAAGCATCACAGTACATATGCCACTGGTGAAATCAAGTTAAGAGTTACACAAAAAACTGATGGCAAGAAAAATTAGAAAGGGTTTATTACAGTGCTTCAATCTATTATTGTTAGAATCTGCCATCTAGTGGCGTTAAAAACTCCCTTCAGGTCCACAAAAGAATCCTGAAATCACCAACACTTCTAGGTGTTCTGAGTAATGACCAGAGTGCTTAAGGCATACAAAAGAGAGGAAGAAGACTGGGAGGAGAAAAAAACAGTCCATGGCCAAAATTTTAAAATGCTTAAAGGGGATGTGGGTGCAGCTCAATGGAAAAGCACTTGCCTGCCATGCATAAAGTACTGGGTTAGATCCCAAGCATAAGAAAAGAAAAAATTGTTTAAGACCAGGCTTGTCAAACCAATGAAAGGATCAAAAGAAGAATAAAATGTTATGTAATACTTTATCCAAAGGAAGCCATTCCTTTCTTGGGAAAATCCAAATACTCTCAATTGTTGCAATTACCTATATACATATTGCTGGCACAAAGCATGTGATCAAAAGTATCTTTTGGGAAGAAAGGGTCCATTGTGGCTTACAGAGGGGAAGCTCTAAGATGGCAGGGAAAGCATGGCATGAGCAGAGGCTGGAAATCACCTTCTAGCCAACATCAAGTGGACAACAGCAGCAGGAGGGTGTGCCAAACACTTGCAAGGAGGAGCTGGCTATAACCCCCATGAGCCCACCACCCAAAAGACAATTCGTCCAGCAAGACTCCAATTCCCAAATTGCCACCAGCTGAGGACCTAGCATTCAGCACATATGAGTTTATGGGGAAACCTGACTCAAACCACCACACAAATTTAATTCATGTTGGCAAATCCTGAACAGTCTTTACATAATCCCACTAGTCCAATACATTTAATTTTGCTAATCTTTATTAATTAGATAAGGAATATATAGGAAAAAGACATGTATGTTCATAACTCTAAGTGAACTACCTAAAGTATGCATCAGCACTCAGGAGACTGAGGCAGGAGAATTGTTAACAGTTTGAAGCCAGCCAGAGCTACATAGTGATTTCCTTGCTAACTAGAACTATATAACAAAATCTTGTCTCACAAAAGAAAAATAGTAACTCATGCCTCAGAATCACGGGAGGGCTTGCTAAGACAAACTGTTGGGGCTTCCCTACCAACAACTCACCAGGAAGCATCCCATCTCTGGCACTGTGATTTTCCTATAACAAGTATGGCTTCTGGGCACGGCATTATCCACACGTGAAAGATACCTCTGCCCAAACTCTTCAATTATTTAATAAGCTAATAAAGAAGTGGGTTTCCAAGAGCTGTAGCTCTTCTAACCCTACCATTGAGCCACAAGACGACTGCTGTCTTCCTGGCAAGAAATGCGCCAACCCAGACCCACCGTGGAGAATCCACATGGCAGTGATGGGATAAGCAAGAGACCTATAACCACATCCAATCGATCAACCCAGGATGAACCAGCGGAACAGAAGCCAACGATTTTAAACACAACCTCAAGCAGAAGCACAGAGGCCCCTAAGGCCTCAACTACAAAGCAGCTTTAACTCTCACCCACCATGACTCAGGGAACGGAGCATAAGAGGGGGCAGAAAGATTGTAAGAGCCATGGTGGGAGAGAATATCCAGAGACATTGCCCCCTCAGTAACAACATGCAAAGGAGGGTAGAACCGGGTTGACTCCTAGGCTATTCACAACCCCCTACCCCATGGACTGATCCAGACTGCCCACGGAGGAGGATATCCAACTAACCGGGGACAGGGAAGAGGGAAATAGGGGAACTGGAGACATCAACACATTATTCCCTTATTAACTGTATCTAAATATGGATAATAAAAAAAGAAAGAATAAATAAATAAAAGAAGTGGGTTTCCATATAGCTTCTTCATAATATCTTTAGTTGTTAACCCTCACCCCATCCCTGAGCCCCCAGCCTTGGTTGCCCATCAAAAGTAGATGTTAAGACTCTATTGCTGAAGATCCTACATGCTTCAGTTACAGAACACTGAGAAATCAAGATGGAACTACGTTGGCTAGCTCTCATGGGGCTATAGGCTGCTGGAAGAGAAAAATCACCAACAGTGTTAACCAGCAGTGGACCCTGAGCCTCACAACGGGACAGCCAGGCAAGATGTGCCTACTAGTACAAAGGCAGTATGTCTGTTATGGGAGAACCAACTACTAACGAGAGTTAAGGCCTGTTCCACAGGAGGGAAGTTATGCCTGGGACTAAAATCCAGTCAAAATCCTAAGGCTAAGGCCACAAGTCCTGGGGACGGGGGGGGGGGGGGGGGGTGCTACTGCTGTTTGGATAGATGGGTATCTGGTGCCCATCAGGTTGCTCTCTATGTTCACGTTTATGTTGTTTATGTTTATGGGCAGGGATTAGTGCTGCCCTCACCTTTCAAAAGCTTCCTTTTGCAGACAGTGATGACTGCTGGGGAGATACAAACCTCACAAAAAATGCAGAGTAAGTAACTGTGGAGTGATCAACATTGTCCTGGGAAGCTTTTTCCCTGGGGAGACATGAACGCATGTCTTCACCCCAAATAGGGCTCAGATGGCAGACCAAAGTACGACTGCACCATACCAGTTTGGTCAAACAATGAGTTTATTGGGTTACTGACAAAGCATGGAGAAGAGTTATTTATAGGAGTGTGGAGCCCCCAACACAGCCACTTTGATGGGGCTCTGTGTCTAGATCACTCCTGGGATGCTACTCCCTCAGGCACAGGGTGAGGGTTTACTTAGAGTATGGAGACCCAGACCAGCCACACCACCAAGAAGTGTCATTTCCTGCCCCCTCCCAAAATTACGACTTCCCTGTGGCTGCTTCCAGAAGCTCCTTGTCCCTCTCTGAGAGTATGAGACCCCAGAGCAGCACCTCATTGGCCCTCATTATACCAGGATTACACCCTCAAATACTCCTTCCTCAGCCTTGGTGTGAGGGCAACTTGGTAGTTGGCCACTTGATATACATAAAATCAAGTGGCACCTGTAAACTCCTATAGAAAATCTATAAATCTGAATGCTTCATACTGTGTACTACCCAAGCAGAACTCACAGACTACTGGATGGCACAGAACAGGAGACAGTTTCTCAAAAAGGGCAGACTATAAGTAGTTTAAGTTTGGGGACCATATGATCACTTTCACAATGGCTCATTTATAGCCCAAGATGAAAAAGACCATAGGCAATATGTCAAAAAAAAGAGTGTGACTATACAGATTCCTGTAAGATTTTATTTCTGGATACTGAGATTTGAATCCGTTTCATATGTCATAAAATATTCTTGCTTTGAGTTTTTCTCCAACCACCTAAAACATGTAAAATGTACTGCTACAAATAGTACAAATTTGGCTCACAGGCCAAGTTTAAGTAACTGTCTAGTTATGAAACCAATTTTCCACTTGCCATCTAGTACTTAAGCAGGCATTTGGAAGCTGCTTTTGCTAAGAAGCATTGACTCCTCACCTGGGCCCACAAGGAAATCAAAGCAGGAGGGAAGCCTGACATCTATGTGCCTTCATTTTATATCTGTTGTCTCCTTGACTTTGGCTGAAGGCCCAGAGATGTCTTGGTCCTTAACCTTTCCTCTTGAGTCATCTTTGATGCCCAAAACAGCAGAACCTCGCAGGACAGACACTCTCACCCCTTTCCACTATAAGGGCAATTATCCATTAGGCAACAAGGAGCAGAAACTATTATGTGAGAAAAATTTTGTCCTCTCAAGCAAAAATGACTTCCTGGGACCAGATGGCTGGACAAGAGATAAGGTGATGATCAAGGAGATCATACCTAGACCAGGACCACTTAAATATGCATACCTCTTGCCCCTCGCACGAGTTCTTCCTCTATTTAAACCTAAAGTTCACATGTCAGTACCCTGAAGATGAAATTAGGGCCCCCTCCTTGTTATCTGTTCCTCTTCCTAATGTGGCAACATTGAATAATCCCTCTCTGCTTTTCACCATACTCATCCCTTCAAGTGGCATGCTGGGACCGGCGCTGAGCTTTGCCTGTTGGGCTGCTGGAGCTCAGACTTTTGCTCAAAAAATTCCAGTTATAGTACAATTGGTTTAATTTTATTTATTTGCAACAGGGTCTATATAGTCCAGGCTGGCCATACACTCTCAATCCTCCTGATTACTCAGCTTCTGGAGCACCTACTAGTCTAATTTTTTAAATATTCAAACTGCCTGCCCATTGACGTGAAACACTGCCCCACTTTCTACTGAAGCATATAAACTATTGCCTAGCAGGCATCCCTGACCATAGATCCAATCCTTCCACAATGTCTGCTGTCAAACTCTCTACCTAACTAGCAAATGTCCTATTATTCCTACAAAAATATATTCTAAATATATATAATAAGTAGAGTATATATACATATTTTCCACTTAACTAACATCCAGCTAACGACTACTAATGATCAAACTGCTGTCAAGCCTGTCATATCTACCTACCTGCATGTAACACATTTTAGATTAGCCAGCCACCCTAACAGAATGACAACAGGCCATGGCCATGACTCTCCACTTCCCAAAAAGCCAATCAAGTCTCTTCATTCACCTGTGAAAATGTCCGTCACTATCAAGACAGCAGCCCTGCCTATCAACAATATTTCTTCATTCCTCTTCAAAAACTAGCCTGTGTTTATGGAAAGAATCATTTCATGTAAGAATAAGAAATGGAAAGCAAAAATGACAAACTCCTTCATACAAGGTCAACTCAATTACTGACACTCACACTTCGCAAGCACAGTACTGTATTAATCTCCTCAATCCCAACAGCCCCTATACTGTCACAGGTTAAATGCACTCCCTCACTGCAATGGGAGATAAGCAGAAATGATTATGGCTGAAGAAACTTTCCTAGGAGCAATCCTTCATAAAGCTATCAGTATTATTTAGTTAGGATTTATGAAATTCTTCCTAATGTGCTTTGTACCTAACTGCTCCTCTAGCTGTCAATAAAGCATATCTTCTCACATGTCACTGTCCTGAGTCTCAACAAACACCCAAAACTTGCTAAACCTGGGAATAAAGATGGGCAGTTTTACGGCAACATGATGGCTGTAAAAGCTGAGTGATTAGCTTGCAAACTACCTAAGTGTAGAAGGAACATACACCTCATGAAAGAACAAACTTTGCCAGTGCCCTCTGGTAAATCTCTCAACACTACAGAATTCTCAACACTATCTTCTCAAGATAAAATTTAAACATTTGTGGGACCAGCTTACATGTCTTTAGACAAGAATATCGTATTAAGGAGATTGTATCCCTGGTTTGGTCAGCTCCCCCTTTCCAGCGCTCAGCTTACTCTATAGCTGCTTTCTGCCAGCTGCTGTGGCAAGATGTGATGTCTAGCCTCTGCTCAGCCATTCTTTCCCCGCTATGATAAAATGTCCCCTCAAAACTATAAGCCAAAATAAATCCTTTTGGTCAGATGGTCTGTCCCAGCAGCACAAAGGTGACCACAACAGTTCCTCTGCATACTCTACTGTATGCAGTCTATTTCCATTCCTTAAAGGTATTTCCCAGGTTTGCCTAAATAGTTTCTAAAGATCATGTTCCTTTCCATCTCTAGAGTCTTGCCAGAGTAGTAGCGGCCCCTATCAGTGTGTTCGGAGAATGCAAAAACCTAAATACTCTTTCATACTTCAGTTCCCACATGACAGTAATCCACAAACTATATCCCAGCTATTATTCTCTGTAATGGTATCTCAAGCTTGGCTTGAAACAAAATTGGCTAAAAGAACAGCATGTTTTCAATCATCCAAACACTTGGACTCTCCCCTTGCACAGCTGTGGCATATATTATTCATCAATCATGGTACTACTCCAGCACTGTGTGAATCATGAATATCTGTCTTAACAGAAATATTAATGTGTTCAAATAAAAACACAAAGGGGGGCTGGAGAGATGGCTCAGTGGGCTTTAAGGCACATGCTTGCAAAGCTTGACAGTCTGGGTTCACTTCCCCAATACTGACATAAAGCCACATGCACAAAGTGACACGTGTGTCTGGAGTGCCACTGGCACACATCCATATTCTCTCTCTCTCTCTCTCTCTCTCTCTCTCACACACACACATACACACACACACACACACACACACACACACACACACTCTTTTCTTCCCTCCCTCTCTCTCCTTATAAATAAATAACTTTTTAAAAACATACAAAGAGCTTTTTTTCTTCTTGAATCATTCATTAGTATAGTACAATGCTGTGGTTTGAATATGATTTGACTACCCCTCAAGGCTCCAGGTACTGAAACATGACCCCCTTGTTGAGATGGAAAGGGGGCTCAGAAGTAGTTGGTTTCAAGCAGTGATTGTGCAGTTATCAAATAAGTGTGGGAAAGTCAACGCTGAATCAGCCAAATGTGTCTATAGATATTTGCAATTGAATTTGTAACAGAATCTTTTTTTAAAAATCTGCACACTGTTAAAAGAGTCAGTGCCATTTAAAATGGGTTCACAGTGCCTTCTATTTGAACATGTGGTATGCATCCTTATTTGTACATTCACAACTACAAAAATTAACTGAACTCCAGAAGTACACAAGTCATCTGTAGTGGTTTCAATGTGAAATGTCCTCTACAGCCTCGTGCATTCTGAAAGCTTGGTCCCTAGAGGGTGGCAATTTGAGAGTTAGAGCCTTGCTGGAGGTGTGTTGCTGGGAAAAACTTAGGGAAACATCCAGGTCCCTCTTGCCAGACCTCAGCTACTTTTTTGCTGCTTTCTGCCAGCTGATGTGGCAAGAAGTGATGCCCAGTTCCTGCTTTACCATCTTTTCCTTTCCATGCTGAAACTTCCCCTAGAGAATGTAAGACAAAATAAACACTTTCCTCCCATTAACTATTTTTGGTAGGGTGTTGGTTTCCCAGCAACTCGAAAATGACTACACCACCACCTCTGAGACTCATGCAGCAAGCATAGAGCCCACCATGTATGTGCTAACAGTTCAGTGTCTTCTCTAAGGATGCAGAGGAGGTTTAAAAAAAAAAACCCTCTGGGAGGCTAGCATTAGGGTGTAATCTAAAACAAAGTCAACAGATCAGAGGAAACAATGAGAAAAGAAGAGGAAGGCAGAGAGATGTTAGGGCTAGTGGAGAACAGAAGCAGGACTAGGTAGAATATACTCATAGTGTTTAAGAAAGATAAACACATTCATTAAGCTGACTTAAAATGTACAAAAGAAAAGAGTCAAAATCAGCATATCCACTGAACTACTATCCACAAAACTACTCAATTAACTGTTGTTTCATATTACCCAATTTACCACTTCAATTTCTCTTCTCCAAAAGAGCTCAGAACATCAGATAAAACAATGAATTTCATAAAACCCTGAGATTGCATATTACCAATTTTTCCCAACTTAACTCAGGCTGATTTATTTCATATTCATAAAATCCGTGGAGATGATAAATGGTCATATGCTCACATTACTAGAGAAAAGTGAAAAAAAGTGTGATGAATACTTCACCTTCTTTCATTTACAAAGGACCACCCAATGGAAAATATAAACCATGTAGCAAAACTTCTGTCATCCACAACTGGATATTTACATATATCCCTTGCTTTACAGCAATTTTCAATCTGAAACCTTTATGTAGTCATCCATCTCCAAGATGACTGGAGAAACAAGAAGAAAATCACCTTCTTTCCTTCATGAATATATCTAAATTTCTAAAGCTTATTTAAAGAGACTACTCACACACACACACACACACACACACACACACACACACACACACACATACACACACACACACACAAATTACCCTTAATTGCTTAAATTCTGGACCAAAAAAGATAAATGTAATCTTAAAATAATTTACCATTTAATCACTATTCAGTGTGTGCCAATGCCAAACCTATAGTTTGCAAATGAGTTCCACTTACCCCCTAAAGTAGAAAGTAGAAAGGCTAATGCTGGCTTTTGTAATATAGCAAGACAGTAGAGAGCATAAAATAACTAAAAAGGGAGAAACGCCAGAATTATGATATGAGACCTGTTAGGCTTTAGATCTCTTTTGTTGTTGTTGCTTATCTATTTGTTTTTCAAGATAGAGTCTCACTCTAGCCTGAGTTGACTTGGAATTCACTATGTAGTCTCAGGGTGGCCTCGAACTCAAGGCAATCCTCCTACCTCTGTCTGCCTCCCAAGTGCTGATATTAAAGGTGTGGTTCTTTAGATCTTAAATGTCTCTCAAAGGCTTGAATGCTAAAGGCTTAGTCACCAACCTGTAGCAATACTGGGAAGTAGTGAAATCTTTAAAAGTGAGGCCTAGTGGAAGGAAGTTAGGTCATTGAGGCACTGCTCTACAAGAAGAGCCTGTCCCCCCTTCCACCCAGGTGCCTGTCTGTCTGTCTCTATTGCTCTTCATTTTCCAGCCACTGTATGTTGATAAGTTCCCTCTACCACATGCTTCTGCCATGATTTCTGTGCTGCTGCAGAATCAAAAGCAATGGGGCAAAAAAAATTAATAAAGCAATCAGGCAGAGTGATCATTCACTGAACCATCGGGAGCCATGAGCAAAAGTCAGCTTGTCAGCCTTTCCTTCTTTACGGTGACTGATGTAACTTTGCCACAGTGATAGACATCTAACTAATAAAAAACAGAACAAAAAATCAGATAAGAATGCAAAATGTAAGAGAAAATAAAGGGAAGAAAATAATCAGGAGTAAACATAATTTTTCTTCTCTTCTTAGGAAATGAGTTATATATTCAGGTGCCATGGAGGGTACATTATCAATTAACAAGCAAAGCTCTCATACTAGACAATGTGATTTACAAAGGTGTACACTCCATACTCACTGCCTCAGATACCTGACATTCTAATTAGAGTTGTGTATTATGTCTCAGTCCATTTATGATATACTTATAAAATACTCAGGACTGAGAAATTTATAGGTACTACTTTCCTACAGTTCTGGAAGCTGAGGTTCTAAACTCAAGAAGCCAGCTGATCTCATGGCCTGGTAAGGGCTGTATCCCTTGCTGTTTCCTCCAGAGAAGAGGAAGGTGTAGTGTCTCTAACATGGAGGAAAACAAAATAGCACTGTATGAACTCACTTTTCTAAGTATCTTAATTCCATTTATAACTTAATCATTCCTTGAAGTCCCTATCTCTTTTTAACTTTTTTATTTATTTGAGAGAAAAAGAAAGAAACCAAGAATGGGCACATAAGGGCCTCTTGCTGCTACAAATGTACTCCAGACACATGCACCACTTTGTACATCTGGCTTTATGTGAGCAGTGAGGAATTGAAACTGGGCAGGCAGGCTTTGCAAGCAAGGGCCATCTCCCCAGTTCCAAGTCTCTGTCTTTTCTACATTGGCCACTAAATTTCAACACATAAATTTTGAATGGGACACATTCAAACAATTAAAGTATATAGAAAAGTATGAAATAGAAACATTATAAAATAAAAAAGAGAAAGAGAAGAATAAACTGCTTTATTTACAGTGTGCCCCAAATAAGACACAAACAGACCAGCAGCTCACCTGGGAAAGTGCAGGAGGTGGGACACACCAAGACAGTGAGCTAACCCAAGAAAGAGTATGTCACTAAGGAAAAATATGAAAGCAACTCTTAGGGTGAGGGTGCAGTGATAATCTAAGACAAATGCTATATAATATTTAAAAATCTAAACTGGAACATATCAGGATATTCAGAGACCTCTTTGAGAAAATGCAACTCCAAGAGTACTAATATGTGTGATATGCTGAGGGAGATTTAAACTCAGAATGGGGAAAGTTTAAGGGTAAATCTATGATAAGTGCATTTAAAAACTTGGCAGCTTTGTTTGTCTGTAGCCTAATGCATCCATCCCACACTAACCTCGAACTCACAATCCTGCACTACTCTCATGAATGCTGGGATTACAGGCATGAACTTGGTAATTTTTTTAAACAAGAATTATTAACTATTAGGAGGATAAATTTAACAGGAACAGGTGTGTGTGCATGTTGCCTACAAAGCCCTACCATGATTCAAGGTCCACCATATCCTTCTGACCTCAGCTCTCTAATCTCCTTCTCAGTTGGCATCATCCAATCTGGTCTCCCTGTTGCTCCTAGAAAATGCCAAGTACACTCCTCCTCAGTTCATGTGTTCAGCTATTCCTTCTGTATGGACCTTGCTTCTCCCAGATACCCAAAAACAATGACCCTCACACCTCTGGAAGGTCCTTAGGGAAATGGGGGCAAGCTGGCAACTTGCCACTCTAATTAAAACTATCTACTCTCTCACCCTTCCAGACTCTAATCATTTTTTGGAGTGGAGAGGGAGGCCAAAGCACTTATTGGTGCCTCACATACTTTATGTCCTTTATGTGTTGCTTGTCATCTTCTCTAGAAGGAAAGTCCATAAGGAACAGTAGATGGCAAACAGTGAAAAGTGAAATGCTTATTACATTAATAAATAATGATGGAAAAATAATCTTGCCATACTATAGATTTCTAGCCTCACCTATTCGAAGACTTGCTAGTTCAGATTAGTTCCAAAAGCCAGATGTCAATATAATCATAACATTCATCCTATAAAATGATGATCTATATATTACAGGAGAATAAGCAAAGGCTTGGTGCACACACAGATGGATGAATAAGAAAGTAAAAACCCATCTTCAACAAGGAGAAACCAATAGATAACTTGGAAAATTGGAAATCAGAAAGTAACAACATAAGAGCTTTATTAATATTCATGAAAATAATCAAAAGAATCGACTATTGCCTACTTTGAGAAGGGAAGATTAAAGTAGCTTTTAAAAATACTGTAACAGGCTGGAGAGATGGCTCAGCAGTTAAGGCACTTGCCTCCAGTGCCTAAGGCCCTGGGTTCAATTCCCCAGTACCCACATAAGCCAGACCCACAAGGTAGTGGCCCTGGTGCGCTCTCTCTCTCTCTCTCTCTCTCTCTCTCTCTCTCTCTCTCTCTCTGCTTGAAAATGAATAAATAAAATATTTTTAAAATAATAATAAAATACTGAAACTTGAAATTATGTATGCATATAACTATTAAAATGAAAAGTTAAATGGAAGTGGAAAAAATGCAATGATAAGTTACATCTTAGGAGAAGATTTCACCATGCATATAACAGGTTAATATGCAGATTATACAAAATAGCAAGATGAAGGAATGGAGAGATGGCTCAGTGGTTACTCTCCTACCAAATGGCAAGACAAAACCACTCCATATAAAGACATCATATGAAGACACAACTCAGGAGAAGGAAACTACTACAGCCAATTACCATATAAAAAGCTGCACAACTTCACCCATAACCAAAGAAATACAAATTAACACAAAAGTGGGAATTTTATTTATTGTAATACTGAGCTTTTAACCTAGAGCATTCAAACGTGCTCTATCACTGAGCTAAACCTGTCTCATCTCAAACTCTTTCACACCAGACGTTTAAATGTCTAGCACTAATCCCAGCATCAAGAACACTAATGAGAATGTGAAGTAATAGAAACATGCTGATGGGCATTTTAAGCCAGTACAACTCTGGAAAATATTTGATGTGATCTAGTAAAGTTAAAGATGTACTTCGCAACAACTGGGCAACTCCACAATGTATCCTACAAAAATTCTCACACATGTGTGGCAAAGTAACACACATGTAATTTTTATCATAATTCTGCTTTTACAATCAAAACTATCTGGAAACAAATCCAGCTTCCATCTATTGGAGACTGAATAAGCATGCTACATGGTAGTCATAAAATGAAACAAATTCAGAGTAAATAAAAATAAATGAGCTAGAGCACATAAATCAAATATCAAGTTATAGGGCAAGATTTGTGTATCTTCTGTGTGGTTCTGTTTATACACAGTCAGAACAGCACAACTAAGCAAAACTAACTGGAACAGAAAAGGGGGAATAATACACCATTCAAGTCAGTGCACTTTTCTCTGGAAGAACAGAGTAGGAGCAGAAGATTAAGTGTAGAGTTTATTTTGTGTTTTAAGTATGTATATGTGTGTGCATGCATGAACTATGTATATATATATGTATGTTCTTTTGTACTATAAAAACTTCATAACAAAATTGTGAAAAAAAAAACACAAATAATACAAAATTTGCACATTTTTAATCAAAACACACTCAAGCACACAGGATCAGAGCATTCAAGGACTTGTTAGCACAGATTATTCCCAAAAGACATAAGTCAAGTTGGATTCATCTGACTCAAAATTTGACATTCTTTCCATCTATAGAACCAGTTAGTTTGGCTAACTTATAAAATGTATATAAAATTTCAATGTCAAGTAACAAAAGTGGAAATGCTAAACTTCCTAATAAGCCTCAATGTAAGTGGCCAATAATGAGCAGTGGAAAACATGAAGATCAGGATGCAGGATTCAGAGGGACTGTGAGGCCAGCAAGCCATCAGCCTCAACTCACACAGAAAGAAAGATGAGGGAGGAAAAGTCATGGAGGCCCTTCCTGGCAGACGCTCTGTACATGTAGTACAGTGCTGAGTCAGGTAGTGTACTCATTTTACAGAGGAGAGAAGATGGCACCACAGATCGAGAAAGAAGCTTCTCAATGAAATTCCCAGTGCCCCCTGGCTTGGAGAGTTCAATGAACCAGACAGAGAAGCACAAATGATCAGAAGATGACAACAAGATTACAGACATTAAACATAACTGCACACAGGAGTCCTAAAGATTAGAATAAACAGTTTCTTCTCTCTGAATCTGTGTCAGCATTTCTATATCTAATATTGCTATGTGGAGAACAGCTGCTTACCTGTGACCAGGATGATAAATAGCAATGTTTATTCCATGAGGATAATGACTACTGAAGTTGAAACTGTGACTCTCTTGGTAGCTCTGATTTGTTCCAACACTAAATTTAAGAAAGCAACAAAGAAATATTAAACTATAATCAATATCACACTAATAATGAATAAAATATCTCTAATTTAAAAGACAAAAACATCAGATAACGTTGAGGACATAAAACAACCAGATGCCTAAAATACTATGTGAGGAACCTAACTGATACAACCATACTAGTTAAAAACCTAATAGTTTCTTATAAAGATAAACTGTATCTATCCATCTACCCTATGACCTAGCAATCACAGGCAGAATGAAAATGTATATCCACATAGCCTTTACAAAAATGGCCACAGTACAGTCCATGCCATGGTCCAACGGTCAGTTTGGAATAGGCCCAAACTGGAAATTTAGAAGTCTAGCAACAGAAAAATGGATAAACAGACTATGAGTTATTAATGTATGTATATGGTATGTGTTTGCTAATCAGAAAAAAGGAATTATAGTTATATACATAAAATATTCATGAATTTTAAAATATGATGATGAATGAAGGAAAACTTAGGCAAAAGATTATACACTCCATGATTCCACTAATGTGAACTATTTATAATTTAAAAACAACTTTTTTAAATAGTGGCTGTTCTAGGGTGAGTGTAGAAGGGAAGAGGGATGAGGGAACTTGCTAGCGTGATACTAACGCTGTGTATCTTGACAAAAGTCTGAATTGCACAAATGTGTGTATCTGGGAAAACTTATTTGGAAGTACAATTATTAACTGTGCATTTCATTGTATGCAAACTTTAGAGATGAGAAAACAGTGAACTCTTAATATGTATTTTAAATTATTTGAGCACAGATGTCTCCAACTTACCCTAAAATACATTAAAATATAAAATAAATAACTAAACAGATGACTAGGTGGACATAAATATAATATAGCAAATATAATTAAATCCTAATTATAGATGTGAATCAGAAGCATATAGGTAGTCATTATACAAATATTTCAACATTCCTAAGGTAGATTTTTTTACCTGACAAGGTAACTTCTAAGCTCTCCTCGGTAATTGATGACCAGGAGTTCTGCAGACCACTGTGCGCTTGCTTTGTATTCTAAAAATATCAAGCCAGCGATGGCATAGCTCAAATCCCCTGCAAAGCTGGATGCCTGTAAAAGGTGAAGGAGTGAGGTGACTACAGAGACACTAGATAAATGCAGCACATGTATAACTGGAGGATCCAGGATGTTGGCTTTGAACCAAGTCTACACCAGGCTTCCCAACCACAGGATGAAACCACAGCAGCGTAACTGAATAAGATGTTCACATAGATACGTACATTTCTATGCAATTATACTTTTGCTGCAAGAGAAAGAGGAGAAAGGGGAAAGTAATGCAACCAGTCAGCCTCAGAGAACTCTAAGAGCCTTTCCAGACATAAGCTTTCAAATATTAATTTCCACTACTACAGTCTATGCGTAAAAAAAAGACTTCAACTACTTTCCATTTGCCTAATTAGCAATTCAAAAGGAAAGGCTACTTAAACATGCACTCAATGTCAATCTTTTCCCATCAACTAAACATCAAGCTATACTGCTTGATATCTGAGCGCCTGAGCATCCTGGGAAGCATATATCACAAAGTTTACCACCCTCAGAGGTGATCAGAATATACACTACATATGCCACCTTGGCATAAGGACTGTTTTCCACTAAGGGCAACTGAGAATCAACAGATCCAAGAAACTTTCTCTACCTTGCCCTTATCTGCTGAAAAAGAAAATATAAAGTTCTACTTACAGTGCTGCTCTGTAGCAGGAAGAGGCACACCAAGAAAAGTGTGCAGAAACAAACTTGAAAGTTTGCTTCCCTCATATATTTCCATGTTACTCTTTTTTTCTCTTTTGCTATGACTTTCATACAGCTTATTACTCCTAGAAACCCAAACTCTTTCCTCTGTCTGGTCACTTTTCTACAACATATAATCTTCTGTAAAATAGTATGTAAGCTTTCATTTTTCTGTAATACTTCAGGCATGTAAAGATAGTAACATAAATAAACATTGCATGCCTTTTCTTCTGTTAATATATCTCCTATAGGTTTACTTAACTTAAATACAGGAGGGGAGAGAAAGGTTTTTTCTCTCCTCATGATCGAAAACAATTCAATGAATACCTAATAAATACCTAGTCTAAACCAAAATATATTATAAACATAAAAATATGCATCAAATTTAAGACTTAGTTTCATGTAAAATATCTCACAATTCATAATGACTACATGTGGAAGTAATCATATTTTAATATATTAGATTAAATTTCACCCACTTATTAATTTAAAATAACACTTGACCACCTAGGTCACTCTCTTTGTATGTATCCCCATGAGATAGCACTAGCCTATTATATAGTAATTTGAATCTTAGTTTGGTTCTGTGGACTTTCTATGATATGAGCTCAGTGCATTATTCCAGAAAGAAAATCATTTACTGTATCACTGGTTCTCAATACTAACTTCTCCTGAAAATAAGCTGAAAACTTTGCAAATAATATTAATCAGGTCCTACTCACATCTATTAAGTACAATGCTGGGCAATCCAGTAATGTAGTTACTGGTTTTTGCTTTATTTCCTGTCATAAAGCTCCCAAGTGATTTTGTAGCCCATAAATAGAAGCTGTTTTTGCTAAAAAGTACTGACTCCTCACTTAGGCCCACAAGGTCACTAAAATCAGGATAGTAGCCTGGCATCTCTAACTTCATTTTTTATCTCTCTCCTTTCCTTAGGGTTACATTCCTGCTGTAGATATGTTAATCACCTCTCATTCCTCTTCAAGGTTGAATACATAGAGCTCAGACTGAGGTTACTGTCTGCTTTTACAACATCCTGTTCCACACCCACAAAGGGGTACTTGAAAGTCTTCAGTCATTGGGTTGGGTATGTAGTTAAGTGATAGGATGCTTGCTTAGCATACACATAGCTCTGAATTCAATTCCCAGTATCAGAAGAAAATAAGTCTCTGGTCATTGACCTGAACCTCCTCAGAGCCATTGAGACAAATCATTCCATGGTATCATCCACTAACTAGAAAACATTACCCATGACTGAAACAGAGACTGTCCCTCTCCAGCAGAAATAATCCAAGACTGTCCCTTCAAGTGACAGTGATTTCTCCAGTCACTACAGAATTATGATGGAAATAGGACAAAACAGACCCTGGTTTGACCATGACAACTTACTTAGGCACATTATCACTGGATGCCAATTCTTCTTTATCTAAACCTAAAGTTCATGTCAGTACTCCAAGGGACAGAAATGATTGCTCTCAGACTTTCTAAAATGACCATTTTGATTAAAATCCTTTCCTGCCTTTTCACCATTATTTAGAGTCTGCTGTTTTCTTCCTTCCCCAACCTATACAAAAAGTGGCTGTGAATACTACATAACCTAAGGAAAGTGAGACAGAAAGTACATGGGACTTGAGCTCACTCAACAAAGGGACTGCTATATTCAAAGGCAGTGAGGGGACAGGAATGAGGCAGTGTCTGAGGTCAGAGTTCTGAGGGGAGTTTTAAAGCCCTTTGGTGTGATGTGGCAGGGGAGTGCAGGACACAGAGAACAGTTATTCATTCTAATGGCCTTCACAGGCCGACATCTTCCCAGAGAGATGTCTGGAAGTGTTGATCAGGGGCAGAGGGTGGCTTTAGGAAGGTGAATCAAGAAGCAGCATGTTAAGAGCCTTTCAAAGAGCTGATCAGGGGAAGAAGTTTTCTGGAGTGTTTATCAAGGAATCAGGTGGTGTCGACAGTTTGTCAAGGCTTTCCATGAGCTGGGAGCCATCTGATGATTATCGGAGTTCAGTCTTTCACATAAGAGTACATATTAAAGACATTAATAGGCTAGGCATGGTGGTACACACCTTTAATCCCAGCACTTGCGAGGCAGAAGTAGGAGGATTGCTGTGAATTCAAGGCCAGTTTGAGACTAGAGTGAAACCCAGGTTAACCTGGGCTAGAGCAAGACCCTATACTCCCTCTCCCCCCCCCCAAAAAAAAAGACATTAATAAAACATAAACTGCAATGGTTAATACTGACTGCCAATTCAATATGATCTAGGAGAAAAATCTCTGGGTACATCTGTAAGGGAGTTTCAAGGTTAGGTTAATTGAGAAGGGAAGACCCACACTAATTATGGGAGGCACCATTCCATGAGCTAGGATCCTAAGCTGAATAAAAAGGAGGAAGCAAGCTGACCATGAGTATTCTTCAACCTCCAGGGAGAAAGAAGCTCTTTTTTTTTAATATTTTATTTATTCATTTTCAAGGAGAGAGAGAGAGAGAGAGAGAGAGCGCACACAAAGGCCACCACCTTGTGGGTCTGGTTTATGTGGGTCCTGGGGAATCGAACCGGGGGCCGTAGGCACTGGAAGCAAGTGCCTTAACCACTGAGCCATCTCACCAGCCCAAAAGAAGCTCTTAAGACTCAAGAAGTAAACAAGTCAGAGAAAGCTAAAACTTAGAGGTCATGAGGCCCTACCCAAACTTATAGAAGCAGTAAATAACTGCTGGAAGGGGAGGCACTCTACCAAGGGAGCTGCCACTATTCTCCAGAGACAGAGCTTCTATGAGTGGTCACCTATAGATATGATGGGCTTTTTTTAATGCCTCTGAGTCCTTTAAGTAACCCCTCACCTGAATTCTGTAAATAACTCCTAAAAAACTATTGGATTTGGGTGAAATCATGCTTTGGTCATTTGTGTCCTAGCTGAGATTAATAAATAGTGTATTCACATCTCCCCAGAGAAAAAGAATCGTGAACATAAAACAATACAATTACTGGTATTGTGACAGTTTCAAACAAGCTCCACTGACCTGCACCCCCCCCCCTTGAGTGGGAGGTGTCTAGCTAGAGTTCAAACCTAGGCGCAAAAACTGGTTGGTCAGGTATGAACCAACCACCCATCTCTCTGCTCACCTGGGGCAGGAAATACTCACTGAACAGATAATTCTCTTCTTCCCTCACATGGTCTAGCAGATGGTAAGGGCCCCTCACCACTGCCTGGATTTGGGACCAAATAACATGCTGTCTTTGCTGAAACTCACAACCCAAACTGTAAGATTGTAAGAACTCCCTAAATTTGAGGATCAAACTTTGGACTTGTGTCCTCTGAACAAGGCTTCAGCCTAAATAAAACCTGTTTTCTGAATATTGCCAGTGTTTTCTTTCCTACAAAAACAGTACTTTCCTTCCCCAAAGTTTATAAAAACAGTTCTTACCTCTAGAACAGGAGATATTTTGCATCGGGTACCTAGACCCTTGTTCCTGAAAGTCATGTGACTTCATCTCAGGATCTGGTCCTTACTTTCTCTGGCTAGTCTTATTAATGGCTCAGTCAACCCTTATATTTCAGACATCTTCTGGTCTGGAGAGTCTGGGTTTGACAATCTATTTAGTGCTTTCTATGAGACAGTTGACACCTGAATAGTACATTACAAAGTGAAAGAATAAATACTGCCCAGCTATGGTTATCTAACTAGATACTAAGCATTTTAAGTCCATAGCTTATAATTCTCATTTATATTTATATATCCCTTTTCTTCATAATCATCCATTGAAACATCTATACATAGAAGGCACAACAGATAGACAGAAAGATACAGATATATAAACACATACATACACTGGTGGTTTGAATGTAAAAGGACCTCATGTTTAAATACATAACCTCCAATTGGTGGCACTGTTTGAGAAGGTGTGGAGGCATTGGGAGGTGGAACACTGCTGGGCAAAGTATGTAACTGGGGGAAGTCCTTGCCCCACTTGCCAAATTCAGCTCACTCTTGCTACTTTATTCCTGCTGATGTGAAGATGTAGTGCTCAGCTTTCTGCTCCTATCGGGCTTTCCCCATTATGAAACTTCCCCTCAAAACTGTAAACCAGAAATAAATCCTTTCTTTCCATAGACTGCTTGTAGTCAGGTGTTCTATTCCAGCAAAGAGAAAGGAACAGCTCCACAAACAGACAGACAGACAGACAGACAGACAGACACACACACACACACACACACACACACACACACACAAACACACGCCATAATTTGAGATATATACATACCGGGGAAATGACAAAGAGCTCACTTCCCATGAGATCAAACACCCTCACAGTTCCTGTGCTTTCAGCATAGGCCAGCAGTGTACAATCATAACTCCATGCTATCCGTCTCCACTGGGGCTTGGAGTCTTTTGGAACTAGAACAAAAAGAAAAGAAGTGCTTTTAGCAGTATCTCTTAAAGACAGTTAACACTTTAAATAACTTCAACTAAAATAAGTACTCAACTACACAGCATCACTTTCTCGGGATCCACTGCTTCATTCAACAAAACAGTTCTGTCATTTGACTAAAATAAGCAAATCTGGGCCTTGCATTTTGCCACTTATACCTGAATGCTTCCTCTCAGATTTTACTCCTCCTTTCTTAACTCTCTTTGGACTTGACAGTAATGGTCCATGAGCCCAAAATGTGAGGAACATACATTTTTACCAACATTTACCATATCACTATGGTGTTTACATAACTACTTGTCCCAAGTCTCTGAGTTCCTTAAAGTAGAGAATATTTTAACAATGTCTTATTTCAACATTGCCAAGCTAGGACCTAGAACACCAAGTAATTACTGTTTCATTAATGATAGAAGCCTATTGTGGAGGTTTGAATTAGGAGTCCCACATAAAGCATATGTTCTGAATGGTGGGTCCTCAGCTCGTGGCAATTTGTGAACTGGAGCCTTGCTGGAGGAAGTGTCTTATTGGGGGCTGGCTTATGGATATTATGGCCAGATTCCTCTTGCCAGTGTATGGCACACTCTCCTGCTGATGTTGGCCACCTGATGTTGGCCACCTGATGCCATGTGTGCCCCTGCCATCATGGAGCTTCCCCTTGAGTCTGTAAGCCAAAATAAATCCTTTCCTCCCAAAGCTGATTTTGGTCAGGTGCTTTGTTCTAGCAATGTGAAGGTAACTACAACAGTAAAACTGATACCAAGAAGTAGGGGTCCTAGAAGAGCTAGAAACCTAACTTTGTGGATTTTGGCTCTTGGAACTGATTTGTGGGAGGAATATGGAAGGATGTGAAAGGTTGGCCTAAGAGAGGTCTTGGTTTCTGTGAGTACAGCTTCATAGATTCTGGTCAGAGCTTTGAAAGACTCAAATACAGTAATAACTGTGGACTGATATGTTTGGCGTGAAGATGAAACAAGGTTTTGTTGGGAATAATCTAGAAGCAGTTTGTGTGAGAAGCTTGCTGTGTTCTGCCTGCCTGTGTCCTGAGAACTTGTGTAGAGTAGCACTGCACAGAAATGGACTAGTGTGAGCAGATGGAGATGGCACAGAAAGAAATGAAAGCTTCAAGCTAAAGATAACAGTTTGGTTCAGATGCAGTTGTTTGTGAGGTTACAAGTATTGAAATTGGGCCAGCTAATCTGCATTGGGACAGTTGGAAGAATATGGACTCTTGAAAATAAGGGCTTCCAAAAAGCCAAATGCAGCATATTCTCTCTCATATAATAGCACACCCAGTAGCCATAGATTATTACTAAAAAAACTTCAGTGCCAGGGAGGTGTTAGCCAGAGAGCTTCCTGAGGCCCCCAAAACATTACATGCCATTGCCAAGGCTCTTGGTTTCCCACCAGAATGAGATGGTAAGACCCTAATGCTGAAGACCATATATGCTTGGGCTACAGGTCACTGAGAAATCAAACTAGAGCTGAGCTGGAAACCTCCTCCCCTGTTAACCAGCTGAGAGAAAGCTGGAAAAACCTAGGGCTGCATGCGGCCCTATGGGAGAAAGAAGTCATCAACAGTGATAAACAGCAACCTTGCAAGCCTTAAGACTGGTCAGCCAGACGAAATATGCCAACTGAGGCAATAGTGGCACATCTAGTATGGGGGAAAACAATTGCTCTCTATTGGATGGGAGGCCCACTCCAGGTGAGGGAAACCATGCCTAGTAGTGAAGTAAAAAGCCTATAGTGGGGGAGGTCATGAGCCCTAGGTGAGTAACACGTGCTGTTGTCTGGATAAATGCATACATTAGGTCAACCAAACTATCTTACAAGTACTTTTTTTTTAATGAGCATACTTATATAATAATGCTACTCTCACTTTTGGCTAGAGAAGCTTCTCTTTTTCAGACAGCAGTGACCACTGGAATGACTCAGAAGACACCATAATGCTGAGAAGAAATGACAGTAGAGTGTTCAGCACTGGGACATCTCCATCATACTTACTGAGGGTCAGGGTCTTTTGTGAAAGAGGAAACAGAAAGATTGTAAGAGCCAAAGGAAGAACTGCTTGCAATGCAAACTTCCAGACACAAAATGTCCTTGATATTCATGACTTTGCAGTGCCTGATAATACCTACACATAATGGAAGGAAAAGATGATGAAACAAAATAGAGACTATTTGAGAGAGGGAAGAGATATGAGGGAGGGTGGAGAGGGAATCATAATGGTTTATAGTCTATTTCCTGTTGTTCAAAGTTTTTATTCCCCCCAGATTAACAAATTGGTAGCCCACCTGGTACTGTGTATAACAAATGCAAGGAAGAGTCATTGATTTTGCAACTCAGTTTTGTTTTTTGGAAATGGCCATGGGCAATGTGAAGCAGGCTTTTTGGATTACCTAAGTGGAGGCCCAGTATAGTCATGAGAATGAACTGTGGGTTGGTTGCATTGGAGACCTAATGGAGATGCCAGGGCTATGGGACAACTGAGAAGGAGAGCTGTCAGCAATGCTATGAGCAGCCAAGTTGGAGGGGTGGAATTGGAACTCCAGAGACTATTCACTGGTGATAATTATTGGACTTCAGGACTTGTCACTGTTTAGAGTTACAGGACTTAAGAGTTACACAATTTGATGCTCAACCTGATTGTTTTAAATCTTGTACTGGTTCAATCTTCCTTTGCTATACCCAATGCCACCTTTTGTAGTATGAATATTTATTCTGTGCCATAATGATTTTTTTTGTTTTGTTTTTTGGCATTATAGCTCAGACTTTATACTATGGGGATATCTGAACAGCATTGCAATTGATAAAAACTATGGGGACTTTCAAAGTTGGACTGAATGCATTGCATTTTAACATCATGTATGGTTATCAGTTTATGAGAGCCAGGGATAGAATATGGTGGTTTGAATTAGGTGTCCCCCATAAACTCATGTGTTTGGTTTGTTTTTTTTTTTTCTTTTTTCTTTCCTTCCCTCCCCCACCCCCAAGGTAGGGTCTCACTTGAGCCCAGGCTAACCTGGAACTCCCTCTGTAGTCCCAGGCTGGCCTCAAACTTGCAGCAATCTTCCTACCCCTGCCTCTAAGTGCTAGGATCAAAGGCATGTACCACCACAACTGGCTTTGTTTGTTTGTTTTGAGGTAGGGTTTCCCTCTAAGTTGACCTGAAACTCACTCTGCAGTCCCAGACTGTCTCACACTCAGTGACTCTTCTACCCCTGCCTCCCAAATGCTGGTATTAAAGGTATACACCATCACATCCAGCTAACTCATGCTGGGTCCCCAGCTGGTGGCAATTTGGGAACTGGAGCATCTTGGAGGCATGTTGTTAAGGGTAGGTTTATGGGTATTATAGGCAGAATCCTCTTGCCAGTATTTGACACACTCTGCTATTACTGTTGTCCTCCTAATGTTGACCAGGAAGTCATGTACAGCCTCTGCTCATGCCATGTTTGCCTCTGTCATCATGGTGTTCTCCCTCAAATCTGTAAGCAAAATAAGCCCTTTTCTCCTACAAGCTGCTTTTGGTCAGATGCTTTGTGCCAACAACTCAAAGCTAACTTCAATACCTAAGTTTCTCAAGAAATTTATACTAATAGGGGTAATGGTAAATGTTTTCCATTGATCAAGAGCACCAAACAATTAAATGTGAATTAAATGTGAATTACTGAGGTATTTTTCTGCTTAAAAAAGGTACCATAGAAAATTCAGACTGCCCTTGCCTTCTGTTATGGCTTATTCCAGGTGTCCCCCACAAACAAATATGTTCTGAATGCTTGATCCCTGGCTGATGGCAGCTCGGTTATTAGAACCTTGTTGGAGCTGTGTTGTAGGGGGACAAGTGTATAGGTGATATAGCCAGCTTCCCCTTGCCAGTTTTTGGCACACTCTCCCACTGCTGTTGTCCTTCTGATGTTGACCAGGAGGTGATGTCCACCCTCTACTCATGCCATCTTTTTCCCTGCCATCATGGAGCTTCCCCTTGAATCTGTAAGCCAAAATAAACCCATTCCTCTACAAGCTGCTTTTTGGTCGGGTTCTTTGCTGTATAGCAATGAGAAGTTAACTACACCACACTCCAAATATGAGGAAATTACACCAGACAACAATTTGCCTATTTGTCAATATGTAAAAAGTATGTAAGAAATATGAAAAGAAACCCAACAAAGAAATCTAAGGGAGGTCCTTGAACAATCTAACAGATCTTAATGAATCTTAACTCTAATGCATCTTTTTTTTAATGGGAGTAAAAGGAAAAGAAATCCAGTTCCTTATCTTTAGATAGTCAAAACAGCAGGCTTAAAAGGAGACAAATGTAAAATGATAATGAAAAAACTCTGCATATGGAAAGATGCTACATAAAACCAGAAAGAGAACAATTTAGCTCAAGAAAGTATTTATGTACTAAGGAAACACTGCAGTTTTGCATTATTATTGTTTTATCTATGATAACAGAATTTTCTTCTTTCATTTTGATAGGATAAGTAGATCTACACATTAAGTTCGTTTCTGTTTGAAATAAGTTACATCTGAAAGGGATTTGCTTATACTATGACTTCTGATTACAAAGAGTAACTCCAGAAAAGCTGAGCATGTATTTAGACCCAGATAAACATGTGTTTAATGACAAGACATCACATAAAAATGTGAACTGCTTTATTGCTGAGTTTTTCCAGCCACCTGTGTGGTTTGGAAAAGAATAAATAGTATAAATTTTTACAAAACCATTGTCAGCAGAACTGACAATGGAGATTTTGAAATATTTAAAAACATTGATGATAAGAGCTGACTGTATTCCCCACAACTGACACTTCATGGTGAAGCCATTCATACCGTTTCATAGCTTCTCGCCAGCTGCAGCCCCTGAAATGCACAGTACCAAGATCGTTTGTACCTCACAGTTTTTCTCTGCCTGGTACTCTTTCCCTGAACCCTTTGCTGACTTCTCACTTTCTGACCTATGTCGCCTCCAATCCCATCCACTCTCTACCACTGCAAAGGTTTCATTTCCCTTACATTCCTAATCCCAAATAATAACTATACTTTTGTTTGCCTACTTTACATTATTGGCATTATTTATCAATCTATGAATTCCAAATGTAAGGAGCTGTGTCCATCTTGTCCAGGACTTTCATCACTGCCTATTAAAATGGTGATATATAATGGACACCCAAATGCTGGTGGACTAAACCCAATGCCTATTATATATATAACATATATATATAAAATAAATATAATACACATATATATAATAAATGGAAATAAGAGTTTCAAAGAGGGAATGCTAAGTGCTGTTAAAATGGTTATGACAGAGAGCTCACTGAGACTTGAGTTTCCTCAGCAACAAAATGAAGAGTTCAAGGACAATCTTGAACTTCCAAGTCAAGAGTCAGTGAAAAAGAGCAACTAACTGGGATGAAGAGACATGCTGAAAAGCTCAAGACCTAAGAGATCAAAGTCAGACTGTTGCTGGAGGCACGTGAGAAAAACTCTTAAAATTCTATAATATAAAAGAATTAAGCATAAGAAATCCTCAATTTATAAAGAAAGCACAATTACCAAGAAAATAAAAAGAAAAAAGGGGAGGATGTTTAAGAAGGCAAAGAGAAAACTGTTCATAGCAAAGGATACAAACAAATTTGAGGTGAAATCAAGTGCTAAGAATATCTGCAGCATATATGATAAACGCTTAACCTTGATGCTATATAAAGATAATACAAACCAAGAATAAGTCAACTAATCTAAAAGGAATACAGAAGAAAAGATCTAACCTTTCACAAAAACTAAAGTAAACATAGTCATAGAACATATGCTCTGCCTAACAACTAAAGATATGCAAATTGAAATAAGAAACTTTTTTCCTTTGACTGTGAATGTGATATTTACATGACAGATAGGTAACATATGGTGCTGCCAGTGAAGAAGAGAAATGGCGTTAATCAAATGGTATTCATCTTGGTGGCATAAAGAGGTACAACTTTTGTAAAGGTTTACTGCAGTAACTATCACATTTTAAATATTAGGCCTATATACAAAACAGTGGCTCTGTAAGAGGGGGAGAGGTCACAAATGCATACAATAAAGAGGAAGAAAACAAGCCACTATAAACAGCTCAAAAGTTTATTAAGAGAGGAATATAAAAATAAAATGTTCTTACAATGGAATACTATGCCCACATTAAAAAGACTAAAATTTCATACACAATTATAGTGTGAATCTGAAATGTTCTCCATAGGCTCATCTTGAGTGTGCTTATTCCCAGGCTGGAGGCACTGTTTAGAGAGACTATGGAACCTTTAGGAGGTAGGCCTGGCTGGCAGAAGTAGATCACAGAGCAGAACCTTGAAGAATGCAGCCTGGCCCTGGTGCCAACTGCACTCTCAGATACCAATGCATACAAACAGCTGCAGCCTCACATTCCCAACACCAAGACAGAACAGTCCCCCCATTCCTTTCCCTGCCATAACAGACCAAAATCCCCTGAAACCATGAGCCAAAATGAACATTGCCTCCTGTATTAGTTACTTTTTTGTTGCTACAACTAAAGCAACTTGGCTCACAATTTAAAAGCACACACCACTATGGCAACAAGAGCATGAGGCAGGTGGCTGGTCACGCTGCACCAGCAGCCAGGAAGCAGAGATGGATGCCTGTGTTCCAGCAGCCTTCTCCTTTGTATTCAATCTAGGATCCCAACCTGTGGGAAGGTTCAACCCACTTTCACAATGGATCTTACCTCAATTAAACCTCTCTGGAAACACCCTCAGATCCCAGAGGTATGTCTTCAAGGAGATCCTAAATCCAGTCAAGTTGACAATCAATATTAACTATCACCCTTCCTCAGATTCTTTCTCACAGGTATTACAGTCCTAGCAACAAACAAATAGCTGATATATGCGCTAAAAAGACAAGTGAAGGAGGAGGAAGGAAAAAAAATGTCAAGTGAGGCTGAAAATGATGGCTCTTGCCTATAATTTGCCCAGGAATTTGAAGGCTGAAGCAGGAGGATTGAGTGTAAATTTGGACTAAATAGTAAATTCCTTGCTAGCCGCCTAGGCTATAGACCTCATTCTCACAAAAAAAAAAAAAAAAAGAGGGCTGGAGAGATGGCTCAGCAGTCAAGGCATATGCCTGCAAAGCAGAAAGACCTGAGTTCAGTTCCCCAGTACCCACTTACCCACTTAAAGCCAGGCACACAAGATGGTGCATGTGTGTGTGAGGAGTTCGTTTGCAGTGGCTAGAAACCCTGGCAAACCAATTCTCTCTCTCTCTCTCTCTCTCTCTCTCTCTCTCTCTCTCTCTCTCTCTCTCTCTCTCTCATACACACACACAAATGAATAAATAAATTTAACTTTAAAAAAAGATAAGAGAGAAAGGTTATCAATACAGTAATTTGAAAAAAAAAAAAACTATTTTGTATGATCCTGCCAGTAATTTGACCAAAAAAAAAAAAAACTATTTTGTATGATCCTGCCCCATTTACAAACAACAGCCAACCTATGTGCATACAGGATTAAAGAAGCTTTACATTAAGTTCTTAATTTAAATTCCTATGATGAATGCAAGTTAAGAGAAAAGATAACCTCACTTTCTTCTCCCTTATTACTTAAATTTATTACAACAATGTGTTGTTTTTCTTTTTTAAATTAATAGAATAACTAGTTTCAAACTGGTTTCCCATCATGAATGTGTGTGTTCATGAGTGTAAAATAACCATTTTGGGGCAGTACTGGACTGTGATGGCAAAGAGAGAAGGAAACAAAGGAGGAATTTCCAATGATCACCTCTGCTTCCCCAGCCATGTTAGTTTGAAGGACCTAACAAGACAGAGACCAGAGTGTGGAGCTATAGGGCTACTACAGTTTGTAGGGCAACATTCCAGAGAGGTCAGTGGATAGGAAAGAGTTTCAAAACATGTGAGAGAGATCTAGTTATAGGTATGAACTGTATCACCTAGACAGAAACAATTCTGCATCTTATTGTCACTACAATTAAGACTTTCAAATTTTTTCAGTTATCTTGATTTCTAAGGGGAATTTTATCCTACTTATGTTACTGGTGTTTTAGACTACCATCTTTTTTACAATAGCCCTAAAGTATCACCAAATTGCTTGAAACCATTTATTAAAAGCGCCTCGGTTTTCAAAATAAAAATAGTAAAATGAATGTGAAATAGGAATTAAATTCATAATCATGCTAAAAAACTGTCAACAATAACAGTACTAAATGTAAATGTTCTAATGATTTCAATTAAATGGCTGAAGTGTTTAGAGTTAGAAAAAAAAGGAAGATCCAATTATATGCTTTCTTTCAGATGTGTACATGAAATGCAAACACACAGATTAAGAGCTAGGAATGGTGGTGTCGGCCTATAATCCCACGAGTTGAGTAACTGAAGCTGGTGGATGGTGAGTTCCAGACCAGCAGAGGCTAAATAGCAAAAGCCTATCTCAAAAGAACAAAAACAAAATGACTAACAAAAATGGTATACAGATAAATGTAAAGAGAGAGGAAAAGATATACCATGCTAATTAGAAAATCAAAAAAGAAACTGGAAAGTTCCTTTTAAATTCCAGCCTAAAAAAGCCATAAGTGAAGAGGACAACAAATATTTTACTTATCTATAGTAACATGTATTTCAGAAAATCTTCAGAAAAATGTAAATAATAAAATATTAATACTTATTACCTCTCAATTGTAAGATAATTATTGATACTTTTACTCATTCTTAGTTACTATTAAAATATATATTATTTTAATATAAAAATTATTTTCTCTAAAAATATTAAAAGGTTGCCATATAGTAAATAATTGTCATATAATCTGAGGCCCTTGAATCATACTTTAGAAATGAACTATTTCATTTTAAAGTCTGAGTATTCCAAATAGTCCTTACTTCTCAATATTTTTCACATCAAGATATACATTAAAAAATCATGTATGCATGGCCCCTACCAGTAAACTGATGAGGCTCCTGGAAGCCAAAAGCAACCAGTGGGAGGTAAGGCTGTCAAACTGCCCACCCTGTCCTGAGCTAATGGACTCTCACATTCCCACAGTAGACAAGGAAATCCCTGGTTGATGGTATCTCAAAATCAAGAATATAAGAAAATTTTCTTAGCATAGAATTGCTCCTTAAAAAGTCTAAATTTTTGTGCTATTTTTCAGATCACTGTGTAAGAAAGAGAATGTAAATAGCCTGGCAAACAGATTCAAAACAAGTTGCAATTCACATTTCAAACATTCTCCAATGGCCTATCTTTTTATAAAACAATAATTGAAAAATATCAAAGTGGAACTAAATAGCTCCTATTTCAGCATGCAGACTCTGCAATATGTAGCTTCAAAAGGGCATTAATACCACTCTGCCTCTTTTTCCAGGCACACATATGAAATATCATTTGGCATAAGGGAATTATTCCCATAAAGATGAGTCAGATAATAAGCAAATGATCATTACCTCATATTTATATGAAATGGAAAGAAGCCATTAATGCAACATAAATTCACACATTTAGAAGCCAAAAATAAAACATTAGTTCTCAACACTTTATCTCATCTATGATGCCACATTAACTGTACACACTAAAATTTCTAACAAGCATAATGTGTATGAAACCCAGAACAGTTAAGCTTGCATTTTCATGTTAACTTGTGGCTTGGAGCAGGTGTGCCAAAGCACTAAAGAGCCTCCCTTATGTGTCAAATCCCTGCAACACTGAGTATGAAGCTTTCACCCAGCAAGAAGACTGCACTGGGAAACATTCAACTGAATTTCCCGCATTAGTTTCCTGGGGGCTTCCTGACCCTAATACATTCATCAAGTCTCATCTATTCTTCTCTCATAAGCACCAGTCAGGATATGCCAGAGTTCTAACATATACACTGCCTATCCTCATGATGTCTTCAAAAGACACTCCACGACGCCTTAGCAATGCACCCTGTCTTGTTCATGGTATGCATAGCACATATATAGAACGGGGATAGAAACCATGACTACCATGACAATTATTCATCAATGCACATATATAGTATACTATACACCTACATACATACATACAGTAGACTATAACATAGATGCCATATATAAAATGTACGACTGAAGTAGGAGACCTGTCAAGGAAACATTCCCATGGTTCTTCTCCACTTACACTTCACGATAGCTACAATGCTCCAGTTATTCTTGCTTTCTCTTCCCACATGGACTGACTGTAAGCTGTCAAATCTAGGTAGCCTGTATCCAGTTCCCTGCTATGTATATAGTACCTATGATAGCTCATGATGCCTGCTCAATAAATATTTGCAAAAGAAGAAAAGGAGAAAGACAGAAGGGATAAGGAGGAAAGGGAAAGGGGAAAGGGGAACAAGGAATGGAGAAGATAAAAGAAATTTCTAGTAAAAGGGAAAACAGACATATAAATAAGTGAAAAATATTAACCTTTACTATTAAATTACAATGTCTATAATGTGTAAAGATAATTCCACAGCAATCCTACTACAACTTTATCCACCATATAGGTGAAGTTGTCAAAGAAAAATTTCACATATGCAATTTTTTCAACTAAATGAGCAAATGCGAGACGGTACTAAGTACAGTGCACGGCACGTTGTGACACTATAAATGCTTGTCGCCATCACATGGCTGATCATCACCATGATTCCTACAACCACTGCACTACTGCACTTTTAACCAAGTACCTCATTACAGAAAGGACTTGTGTCCCATCAAGAAGCACAGGTGGCAGATGTACTACCAAGTATCCCCACCTCAGCTATGTTGCTTCTCTCAGGTTCTACACACTGTTCCTGAGGACTGCAATATTCCTTTTCAAAACAGGGTTTTGGGGGTTTTGTTTGCTTTTTAGGTTAGGAGATCTGATTTATTTGGGCTCCCAATTTCAGAGGGTTCAGTGCATGGTTGCTTGGCCCTGTGCACCTCATTGGAACATCACGGTGAGAGGGAGATAACTAGTATGGGTGATGCAGTTAGACAGGAAGGCCCATAAGAGGAAGGAATTTTTTTTTTTTTTGAGACGCGGTCTCACTATATAACCCAGGGGACCTGGAATTCAGTATGAAGCCCAGGTTTGCCTCAAATTTATAGCAATCCTCCTGTCTCAGCCTGCCTAACGCTTGGAAACAGCCATAGTCAACCATACTCAGCTTACAATTTTTTGCAGGGAATGGTTATTTGAAGCAGTGTCTTACTATGTTGCCAAGCTCAAATATGAATCAATCCTGCTGACGCAGCCTCCCAACACTGGGATGACAAGCAAGTACCAGCACCCCATCCAGCCCAACTGACCATTCTTTTTTAATTTTTATTTTAACTGTTTGAGAGGGAGAGTATGGAAGAGTATGCACACAATAGTACCTCTTGCTACTGCAATCAAACTGCAGAGGCGGGCAGGAGAGATGGCTTGGCAGTTACAGGTGCTTGCTTGCAAAGCCCAACAGCCCAGGTTTAATTCCCCAGTATGCATGTAAAGTCAGATACACTAAGTGATGCATGTGTCTGGAGTTGGCTTATAGTAGTACAGGCCTTGACATACCAATTCCCTCTCTCTCCCTTTCTCTTTCTCTCTCTCTCTCTCTCTCTCTCTCTCTCTCTCTCTCTCTCTCTCTCAACCTTTGTGATTGAAAATTTTTTTACATTTTAAATAAAAAAAGGTTTTGCTGAATGAACAAATCCCAGACTTACACTTTATCACAAAAAATGGCTTAGAATTTTACAAAACATATTTAAGTCACAAATCCCTCCAAAGTACATATCTTCAATCAAAATATGAAGCTGATGGTTGAGACTTTATTACCAAAGACCACATATGCTTGGGCAGCAGGTCACTGAGAAATCAAACTGGAGCTGAGCAGGAAACCTCCTCCCTGTTAACCAGCTGACAGAAAGCTGGAAAAAGCTAGGGCTGCATGCAGCCCTATGGGAAAGAGAAGTCATCAACAGCGGTGAATAGCAATGGACCTTGCAAGCCTTGAGACTGGCCAGCCAGGCCAAATGGGTAAACTGGGGCAATAGTGGCACGTCTATTGTGGGGGAAACCAATTGTTCTCTAATTGGACTGGAGGCCAGCTCCAAGGGAGGGAAAGCATGTCTGATAATTAAGACCTAGTAAAAAGCCTATTGTGTTGGGCTGAAGAGATGGCTTAGTGGTTAAGGCGTTTGCCTGCAATGCAGAAGGACCAGAGTTTAATTCTCCAGTGCCCATATAAAGCCAGATGCACAAGAGGGCGCATGTGTCTGGAGTTCGTTTGCAGTGGCTGGAGGCCCTGGTGTGCCCATTCTCTCTCTCTGTGCCCCCCCCTCTCTCTCTCAAATAAATAAAATATTTTTTTAAAAAATCAGCACTGGGACATCTCTATCACACGTCCCAAGGCTCAGGGTCTGTTGCAGAAGAGGTGGCGGAAAGATTATAAGAGCCAAAGGAAGGGTAGGACTGCTTACAACTCAAACTTCCAAACACAAAACGGCCTTGATATTCATATTTCACAGTGCCTGATAATACCTACACATAATAGGAGGAAAATATGACACTGAAACAAAACAGATACTAATTGAGGGGGGAGTAATATGGGGAAGGTTGAGAGGGGAGGGAGTCATAATGGTTTATGGTCTACAATTATGGAAGCTATCAATAAAAAGTTAAATAAAAGAAAAAAAAACTATGAGTCTGGAGAGACAGTTTAGTGGTAAGAAGAGCGTACAGTGCAAGCATAACGGCATAAGGAGGCTTAGATCGCCAGCACCCACGTAAAAAGCTGAGCAAGCCACACATGAGCGTAACCCCAGTATTGTAGGGAGAAGAGACTTGAGAATTACTGGAGCTCACTGGTCAGTCAGTCTGTCCAAAAATAGCAGTGGAAGATCCCATCACAAGTAGCCAATGCAGAAAGAGAGGAGCATATGCGATGTTCTCCCACCGGTGGCCTCAGTGGATGTGATTCCATATGCATGTGCATACACCACAGACACACAAAAAATAATAAGCAAAATATTTAAAGCACTAAGAAAACTCAGTTACAAGGAAAGCCAGTCTTCTCCTGGAAAACACTCATGGTGCAGGAAAGTGCTATGGGAGCTACAGGGAGACAATGGTCACCAACAGCATGAATAAACAAGGAGACCCTACAAGCTATGCAATCAATCAATTAGCCGGACAAGAAGTACACACTTGTGAAAGAGTAGCATACAGCCTTTGTGGTTAACCAACCGTCCTCCAACTGGACATGAGGCCCACTCAGTGGGAAAGAACTCATAACTGGTACTGGGAACCAAGTCAGGATCCCAAGGACAGGAAGCTCACAACCACCAGAGAGAAGCCCCCATTAGCCTCTGGACAAGTTGAGTGGGTATCATCATCAAAATGTCTCTTGAACTTTTTTTTTTTATATCCCCTTTAATCAAAGCTGCTCTCACCCTTGGATGGAAAATCTGTTTTATTTTAAGGATGGCAGAGAATACTGTATAGATCCAAGATCCATCAATATGGCAAGAAAAGAAAGCCAGTTGCTAGGATACCCGAAATAGCCCAAAGCAAAAACCCACTCTTAAGAGCACAAAAGTAAAGTAGACTTAAAACTCACTCACCATGGCTCAGGGAACTTTGCAGAAGAAGGGTTGGAAAGATTGTAAGAGTCACAGTGGAAGAGAATATCCAGAGACATTGCCCCCTCACAACAATAATACAAAATAACTGGCTACTGCTTGTATAATTCATAACCTCCCAGCACATGGACCATTCCAGTAATCCCTTGGTCAAGGGCGGGGAGGTGAGAAATGGGGATGTGTCGCAGTCAGCCACACACCAATGGGATGAATCTCCAAACCAGGCACAGTTTATAGGAGGAAAGGATTTATTTGCAGCGAAAGAGGCTGGCCCTCTTTCACAGGTCTAAGCAGAGAGAGAAACCCATCACCAACACCACATACAGAACAGCAAACAAGCAGGAGGAGCAAGGAGAGAATTCTTTCACCTTTATATAGCCCTAGGGTGGGGTTTTATAATTCTATCCCAGACTTAATGGCTTCCTGAGTCTCTGGAATTTCCTTCCTGCATTGCCCACACAGGAAAGGATGTTTACTTCCAGCTTCTTTGAGCTTCTTTACATCCTGCCCCCTACTAAGAGGCTGCCTTCCTGTAAGCATCCTCAGAGACACACCCAAGATAATTAAAAAGATCAAGTTGACAACAAAACCTAACTATCACAGGATGCCAATACAAGATGACTTCATAGTTTCTAATTATTAGTAAAAAAAAATAACTGAAAAAAAGAAAGCTGGTTGCATACCAGGAGACATGCCACCTCTACCACATTTATCAGGGTCTGGAAGAAACTGCATAGAAATCAGCAATACAAGTATTGCTCCCAATGCTAGCCTGACAACTACCTCCAGGGAAATAGCAACAAATACTGTAGTGAACATCATAACAGAAATACAGAGGCAACAAAGACCTCCATACTAAAACAAACTGCTAACACACCCACCAAGGCTCAACGATTGTTGAAGAAGAGGGGT
Organism: Zapus hudsonius; assembly: GCA_004024765.1. Lineage (NCBI taxonomy): Eukaryota > Metazoa > Chordata > Mammalia > Rodentia > Dipodidae > Zapus > Zapus hudsonius. The sequence continues at coordinate 108,705 of PVHP010000054.1, forward strand.
CAAGAAAGATGGTATGCACCACTGAGTAGGTAGAAATATCCTGAAGCTAGCCTCCCCCGCTGTTCCCCCAAGACTGAGAGAGGCCCTATTTATCCCACAGAGAACACCAATCAGGGAAATGGAGACAGAGGGAAAGGGGATATATGACTATAACCTATGTAAATAAATATTTTTTAAAAAAGGAAAAGAAAACTCAGTTATATTTTTTAAAAGTAGTTTAATAAAGTTAATAATCCCTATTAGTAAATGCTCTTTGATATCCACTCAAACTTTAAAGAAACATTGTAAACCACTGCATATTTGAAATTTTGTCCAATGTTCTAGAAACACTTACCTTGACATTTCCCAATAATTGATGTAAAATCATCTTTTGCAGACCTACAAAACATACAAAAAGTCAGGACACCAGTTTTACCTAACAACACTGATATATAAGTCTATGAAACACCAGAGGTGCTGTGGACTAGACAGTGTCTATATACAACAGTTAATCATTGTTTCTCTCACAGACATGGGCAATTTAGTGACATCTTCTCCCAACTTTTTTATTGCTGCAGAAAAGGGGCTACACCAGGAGCACAGTGCAACAGCAGAAGCTAGCTTAAGCATGGTCTTTTAAAACCACAGAAATCTAGCCCACAATTCCAAAGGTTCTTGGGTAGTAAATCTGGGATGAGGCCCAGATAATGCAAAAATATTTCTTAAAGTGCCACAGATTGATTCTAGTTAATAGCCATAAATCATATTACAAAGTTTGATGACACAGGAAAAAGGCTTATTTTAGTAAATCACATAGCCTAAGTAGTTTGTGATACTTAAATCAGAGACCTACTTAAAATCCATGATCCTGAAATACATACCAAAACAGTACAATTATTATAATCTTTGTCAAAAAATGAAAAATGGTGAACCCTCCAGAAACTTGTTCAATAACAATTAACTGAAACTTTATAGCATTTGACATAGCAATTTCACTTCTATAGTTATTCTCAGGAAATAACTACAGATTTACATAGATAGCAATAAAACTAATGTAGTCAAATTTATAAAAGAGAAAAATACACCCAATCTAAAGATTCACTTGCTGTATATTCAATGAAATATTACATAATTACTGTATCTAACATGAAAAGATGTTAATCATACATTAATTTCAAAGGTTACCCAGAAAAAAAGATACAAATTAAAGGATATAAATTAAACTTATAAATAAAAAAATAAGTCTCAAGTTGACATCAAAATAATATAGACTACTGGGTTGTAAGGATAGCTCAGCAGGTAAGGTGCTTGCCTGCAAAGCCTAACAACTCACATTCGATTCCCTACTACCCATGTAAACTCAGATGCACAAAGTAGCACATGAATCTAGAGTTTATTTGCAGAGGCGGGAGGCCCTGGCATGCCCAATTCTCTCTGTCTGTCTCTTTTCTATTTCTCTATGTTTTCAAATAAATAAGTAATAAAAATACAGAATATTATTCATTAATGATATATATTATGCAAACACATACATACACAGATAGAAAAGTTTCCAAGAACACAGGTCAAAATATTAATAGGAAAATACTGGGTAGCTGAATGATAAGGAATGTCTAATTTCTTTCAACTTAGTAGTATTTTCTAATAATATAAAATGACTGCATTATTTCTTTATAATTTTTTATATTCTCAGTACTTTAGTCAGTTTTTTTTAAATTTTAGTATAAAGACATGAAAAACTTTCTCAAGGCATTGGACTGTTCAGCTTCCACATGGAAGAGGCAGAAAGGACTCACTGTCTGAAGTGAAGCTGTCCTATTTGCTGCTGTGTGTGACCTAGACCAAGGATTTCATGTTGCTTCCTCTCCTTTAAATACTATGGGATGAAAGTACCCTCATATGGCTTAGAAAAAAATAACAAATGAGGCTTTAGTAAATGTTCGTTACTTTAAAATAATTAGTAAATAATTGTTGCTATTTTGCTGGTAAGAAAGAAATTCACTGCCTTGCACAGGATAGGCAAGTACTCTATCACCAAGCTACATACCCAGTCCTATATTCATGAAAAATATTTGAAAGGAACATTCCATACCTTCAAAGAACACACAATATAATGAGTAGAAGATCCCATTTTCACAGAGATGCTGGTAAACAGCACATACTGGAGTTGTACAAAGCAGTGGTCCTAAGCATAATGGTACAAGTATGTACCTATAGCTAAGTCCAGCTTGGTAAAGCACAGAGCACAAACACTGAAGCTAGAAGAGTGGATTTCAAGTCCTCAAAGAAGGTCATTTAACTGTAGCTTGCCTGCTTCTTCATTTTAAAAGTGAGGGAAATAATACCACCTATGTGATGGTTACAGTTGGTTGTCAACTTGATCTTTTTAATTATCTTGGATGGGTCTCTGAGGATGTTTACATGAAGACAGCCTCTCAGTAGGGGGCAAAATGAAGCTCAGGAAAACTACAAATAAATATCCCTTCCTGTGTGGGCAGTGCAGGAAGGAAATTCCAGGGACTCAGGAAGCCATTAAGTCTGAGATAGGGTTGCAAGACCTTGCCCTAAGGCTCTTTAAGGGGGAAGGAATTTCTCTCCCTTAGCCCCTGCCTTTTTTGTTGTTGTATGTGTGGTATGGGTATTTCTCTCTGTGCTTAGACCTGTGAAAGAGGGCCAGGTTCTTGTACCATTATGGAAATTCCCCTGGATCTATAGCTTCACTAAGTCCTTTCCTTCCATAAACTGTGCCTGGTTTGGAGATTTATCCCAGCAGTGTGTAACTGACTGCAACAACCTACAACCTCACAGAACTCCTGCCAGGATTAAATGAGTTAACACAGGTAACACAATGAGAAAAGTGCCCAATATTAGCATTATCATCAATTATCTTCTACTTTTAAGAATAATAATGTGTTTGTTAGTGCAGATGCTTAAAAGATTGGCAATTAACCAACTCATAGTGGAAGGAACCCAAAACAGGATATATTGCCAAAAGGCTTCCAGGTGGGCTATGCTTCTTACCATACATACCACATAAGTCTTTAAACAAACTATATACATTACAGAACTTTTACAAATTATCTTTGCAGCTCTGAGAAAGCACCATTAGGCTGATGTTTGACATTCCATAAAACCAAATGATTTAATAGTAAAACCATTTTAAATATACCACCTTCTTTCGTTTGTTTTTGTTTTTGTTTGTTTGTTTTGAGATAGGGTCTCACTCTAGCCCAGGCTGACCTGGACTTCATTATGTAGTCTCAAATTGGCCTTGAACTCACAGCAATCTTCCTACCTCTGCCTCAGGAGTGCTGGGATTAAATATACCACCCTGGAAAAGATTAAATCCTTGTTATGTGTGTGTGTGTGTGTGTGTGTGTGTGTGTGTGTGTGTGTGTTTACAGGCACATGTGTGCTATAGCTCACTGTGGAGGTTAGAGAAGATAACTTGGGGTGTCAATCTTGGCCTTCCACATAGTTTAAGCAGGTTGTTTACTACCACATTCACCAGGCTAGCTGGCCCGAAAGCTTCTGGGAAATTCTGTATCTGCCCTAGGTGCACTCAGTCATAGACACTAGTGCTACAATGTCTATAATATTAATAATTACCTGATCTCCACACACTGGTCCTGAACAGCAGCCAAAAGTTTTCCATTGCTTTATGAGGGAAAAAAGAGAGAAAACCTACTGTGATATTTGTAGTAGTCTTCAGTATAGATGGAATTATTTTAAGATCATTTATAAGTATTATGCTTTAATAATCGACCTTTTGACTTTACAATGACACAGATACAAAAATCATAGAAAATGATTGATTTAAACAGCTTTAACATGTTTAAACAATACTGATCATATATAACAAATGGAATTTGTATACAATAAAAATTACTAATAAAAGGCAAAAGAATCCCAAGATGCCTGTCCATATTGAAATTAGAAGCTAATTCTGATAGAAAAGCATTATATGAATTTTATTCATACTTACCTTGCAAGTACTAAATGCCAGTTTATCTGTTTATTAACCAAGCGAATCAATCCATCAGGGAGCAGAAAGGGTGCAGGGCTGAAACCACAATACATCAGCTAGATTAAAGTCCAACCATAAAAACCATAAATGAGTAGGTCATTATATCTATAGAGAGAAGGATTTTTAAAAATTAAAATAAGCCGGGCGTGGTGGCACACGCCTTTAATCCCAGCACTCAGGAGGCAGAGGTAGGAGGATTGCTGTGAGTTCAAGGCCACCCTGAGACTATACAGTGAATTCCAGGTCAGCCTGGGCTAGAGTGAGACCCTACCTCAAAAAAAAAACAAAAAAAAAATATTAAAATATAAAATTTGAATATCAGCAGACTGAAAGCCAAAGTGACTAATCTGACATCAGAAATTTGACCATATACATTTCTCTATTTTCAAAAGACACAGTGAGATGTCTAAAAGTATAAATATTATATACTTTCAAGAAAAAAAAAGATGCCTAGAATGTCAACAGAGTAGAAGGAGCTTATCCCAAATCCTTCCTGCTAGAACTATATCCAGTTTTAGGGCAGAAGCCTCAGCTCCAGGCAGCCCTGACAAGCTGGGCTCTGTCACTCATTCCAACATGCCAATTATGACATGAGTGATGAGGAAAAGCAAAGAAAGCAGATTTAATCAACGCATTGAGAGAAAGAACAAATAAAGGGGTCCAGTGACCCCCAAGTTCACCTTTGGCATACTGACAAATAGAGGAAGAACTCGGACAGGGGCAAGTGGTACACATGATTAAGCAATCCTTGTTAAGGTGTGATCCTGCCTATCTATCACTGATCCTACAAGGTGTTTCACAGACTGTTCATCTGGTAGGAAGGGACCAGTCTGCTCCTTCAAGATGATCTGCTCAGAGTACAGCCTTTCCAACATTGATAACTTTTATCATCTTTGGGGTGTCTGCTCTACAAGGATGTGCTGTTCCTGAAGTCCAAGGTGACTGAAGGTTTTGGACCTTTAGTCTTAAAAGGGGATGATAGGTTACACAGTCAGGCCCTTCTTAGTGACTATCATGCCTATGCAGCATGAGCAGGTACCAAATGAAGACAGAAACGCCAAGCCTCTAAAAGGGAAGGAATGGGAGGAGCACTTTAAAAATAAAAAGGGTATTTTAACAAATACTGGCTCTTTAGGCCTTTAGGTTGAATTACCATGAATTCAAGAATAGTTGAAATACAATCCTTTGAAAACTTTAGCAGGAGGATGATCAGACAATGTCCTCAAGGTGATGAACAGCCTGTGCATCAGTCAACATGGTCAATGCATAAATGAAGGAAAACAGCACAGTAGCTGCTGATGTCTGACATGAAGGTGCTCACACACAGCAACAAGCTTATGCAAAAGTTAACATTTCTGGTTCCTGATAAAAAATGGACTAGTCAAGCAGCAACATGAACAGATTTATTTTGGGCTCACCCTATCCAGAGTGTTCAGGACTGTATCTAGTTCTCACTTCCAGCCACCCTCTTTCCTCAGTTATCTATACTATTAAACCCTATATTCCCAAATATCAAAGCAAGCTAAGAAAAAAAGAACTAAGTATGTACATACACGCATGCACACACATACATAATTAGAGTAAAAGCAGAAAATATCAGGACAAGCCCTGGAGAAGAGTAAAGGTTTCTTTTATAGAACTGTCTTATCCATGAAATTTTTCAGTTTATGATTAAGAAAAGCAATGTTTAGTAATTAAACCCACAAAACAATTTCTACAAATGTTTCTAAAAACAGAATTCTATCTTTCTTCAGACCATTTATTCCTGTTCTGAAAGCTAAAAATCAGCACCATGCCTGAATATAACTTAACACTCAAAAAACTAAGATGCACACAGGAGATAAAATTTTAAAAGTTTCTTTAATGCATAGCAATGGAATTACTGACCACAGAGATTTGATGAAACAATAAGAAAATATTACTTAAAAGAAATACAAGAGCAGAAGTCATCATGATTTAATCTTTATAATGACTAAAGAAACAAAAACTACTGATTCCACCATGATGTCTTCATTTTACACCAAATTGTTTGAAGTGTCTATTTTAGAAATAAGGTATACCAGAAAGCCAGCATCTACACTATGACCTATGATTCAATTATAAAAACTTAAATCGCCCATAAGGTAACAATGTTTTTATGTGGCATTCATATTGTTTCTCTGAAAAAAATGATGGCATACCTACCTGTACCAGATGTATTGGCGTAAAAATAATAAATGATCTGAAATTTTAAAAAAATAGAAAGCCAAATATAAATTAGTCATGCTTTAAGAACGATTTTCAAAACAACTTTTAAATGAGAATAATTTAGCAAATACTATAACTTTTACAAGATTTTATACATGTTTATAAATATATTTGTTCCAAATTTAGGCCTCGGAAGTTTAGGGCTGGGAAGATGACTCAACAGGTAAGAGCACTTGCCACACGAGCACAAGGGCCTAATGTGCCATGACTTTGATTCCTCAGTACCCATATAAACAACTGGGAGTAGCCTACCCCTGTGGGGAGCAGAGGCAGGAGAATCACTGGGGCTCACGAGTCAGCCAATCTGTTCTAGGTTAAGAGTGAAACTCCATCTCAAGAAAACATGTAAACGACGATAAAGGAAGATGCCCAGTTTTCTCCTCTGGCCTCTGCATGCATCCACGTGGGGTGTGTGCATCTGCACACACATGGGCACACACCAAACACATACCACACCACAAGAACTACACACAAAAAACAAGTAAATTGCAAGTTTGTGTTATTCAAAATTTTGAATTGCCTATCTAGAAAAATTAAGAGTGGGAGATATTAAATTTAATCTCAAGTGCTTTAAGTAAATCACAGACTTTCATATGTCAATATAAATAATAACAATATGTAGAGAAGCTTAAAGGAATTTGTTTGCAAAGCCTGATTGCCCAGGTTCCATTCCCCAGTTCACAGTTTAAGTGTGCACAATTCATTCATAGTGGCAGGAGGCCCTGGTGTGCCCATTCTTTCTCTCTCCTTTTGTCTCTTTCAAATAAATATTTTTAAACTATGTTTAATCATATTATATATGTGTGTATATATGTATATTAGTGTGCACATATATATTAGTGTACATTGCTGTTAGGTACATGCTGTTAAGTATCCAGCAAGGGAAAAAAGTGAAGAGTAATATCATCTCTGGTTATAAAATGAGAAAATTTTTATTTTTTTATTCTAGTGTGTGGTTATATTTATTTTTTCCACAATGAATTTTCATCAGTTATATATATTTTCAAAATAAATCAAAATCTCATAATATTTGTGATGACAAAATTACATATACTAGTGTTCTTATATCAAAAGACAATACTACAGTTAGTTATAAGTACTCAACTGCTTTAAAACAGAATCTTCTCTTTATAAGGAACTCAAATCCACCATAAGGACAGACAAGAGCTGGAAAGATGCACAGTCCCATTCTCAAAGGATGACATGTACAACTTTTCCCATCTAAAAGCAGTTAAGGGTTAAGAGCACCTACTTTTCTATCTAGTAAAAGGAGTCTGTTAGAATATAATCAAGCTTTCATAGCTCAATGAGCTTTGTGCTCAGTTCTTTCTCAGACTCTTGTTAAGCTGAGGTGGTGGCGCACGCCTTTGATCTCAGCACTCGGGAGGCAGAGGTAGGAGGATCGCCGTGAGTTCAAGGCCACCCTTAGACTACATAGTGAATTCCAGGTCAGCCTGGGCTAGAGTGAGACCCTACCTCAAAAAACCAAAAAAAAAAAAAAAAAAAAAAAAAATTCAGACTCTTGTTAACACATATGTAAAGTCTATCAGCATAAATGCCCAGAATAATTAAATTTGTAATATGTATTTTTGATCAGCTGTATCTGAAACATTGTGTAAATCACTTAAAATGGTTTCTCACAATCTTTCATCTTCAACATTCACAGACTCTCCAAAATGCCTGAGCTTAACCTTCGTTCCTTACAGAACACATCTAGAAAGGTTAAGCCTAGATTCTAGTTTAACTATATCCTACATTAAGGATGTTTATGCATGAAAGTACATCTACATACAAACAGGCATCTAGAAATACATATACTTAAACTCAGAATGCATGTATGCTACTTACTTCATCAGGCTCCTTATCAGAAGCCTACAGAGTACAGCTTTATATCTCTAAGTGTCCTAAGTTTGTGAAGTTATAATTAAATAGGGATCAAACTGTCCAGTAACTATACAATATATATATATATTTTTTTTTTAAAAAACTGTGTTTACCTCTGATTGCTTTTGTGATGATGAATGATGCTCCATGTTTTCGGTTGCCCCTGGGCTATAATTAAACAAAACTTACATTTGAGAATAGTGTAACAGTTATATAACATTTAATTTATACTTCTTTAGTAATAGAGAACTTAGTACAGGATATCACTATCATTAAAAACTCTTACTGGGGGGCTGGAGAGATGACTCATCGGTTAAGTCAGTTTTCTGCAAAGCAGAAGGACCAGAGGTCAATTCCCCAGGACCCATGTAAAGCTAGATGCACAAGGTGGTGCATGTGTCTGGAGTTCGTTGGATTGCAGTGGCTGGAGGCCCTGGTGCGCTCTCTCGCTCTCTCTCTCTCTCTCTCTCTCTCTCTCTCTCTCTCATAAATAAATAAATAAATGAAATATTTTATAAAAACCTCTTACTGGGCTGGAAAGATGATTAAGCGGCTAAGGTGCTCACCTGCAAAACCTAACGACCCTCGCGAGCTCTATCCCCCAGTGCCCACGTAAAGCTAGAGGCACAAAGAGGCCCTGGCATTCCCATTCTCTCTCTCAGTGTTTCTCTGTGTGTTTCTCTCTGCTAGCAAATAAATAAATTTTTAAAACACTATTACTGATTGAAATGACATATAATCAGGACTGAGTACGGTGGAAAAGCAGATGTCAGGATAAAACTTTCAGAGGGATATAAGAATCGGGGCTGGAAACTTCAAATCTAACACAAAATCAAGAGCACGTGCAGGGTACTGAGCTTAATCAGACAAAGGCAATACTGATTGCCAATTCAAAACAGCGTATTTGGGCTGGAGAGATGGCACAGCGGTTAAGGCGCTGGCCTGCAAAACCTAACTACCCGAGTTTGATTCCCCAGTGTCCACATAAAGACAGATGCACAAAGTGTTGCAGTACTAGAAGCTCTGGCACACCCATTCTTTCTCTTTCTCTCTCTCTCTCCCCCTCCTTCCCTCCCTCCCTCTCTCTCCTTGCAAGTAAATAAAAATATTTTTTTAAAAATCCTTCTTAATCCTGCTCCTTCCAGTCAGCATCTGCTGAGTACGCGTGCACCTGCCGAGCTAGGAAACCAGGTCCTGGTCAGCGGCTCCTGTCCCCCCTGTCCCTCCATTCCCTGGCCACGAGCAGAGCTCCGCTCCACATTCCAAGTTCCACGTAAATGTGCTCATCTCGGAATCCCCAACGCCGCGCCCAGCAAGTGGAAGCCGGACACCCACAGAGACAGACAGACAGACGGACACGACTGTGTGCTTTCTCCTGCTGCACTGGGAGATGCACCGACCGAGGTGCAGGAGCTGGATCCTGGTGGAGCAGCGGGGTGACTCGAGCCCCCGCCAGCCCCGGGGACCCCGCTAGCCAACTCCGGGAACCCCGCAGACCGGGGTCCCCTCAAGTCATCCCGGGACACCGCAGACCCGGGGACCCCGCTGGCCAGCCCCTGGAACCCCGCAGACCCGGGGACCCCGCAGACCGGGGACCCCGCAAGTCAGCCCGGGACACCGCAGCCCCGGGGACCCCGCAGCCCCGGGCGCCGTTGCCCCGGCGACCGCAGCAGCTGCCAATACCGCTCCACTCCGCTACGTGGCTCCGGCGACGTGGCTCCGCCGGCCAGGGGCCCGCACCAAGCCGGCCGCCGCCGTGGAGGGACCTGCTTCACCTGAACTTCTGTCTCCGGTGGCCACTCGGTGTTGACCAACAAGTCGTAGAGAATCGTCTCCTCCTCGTCCGCAGCGCCTGTGCTCAAAACCCTTCCTGACTCGGGGGCCGCCATGTTGGGCCGAGGACTGTGCCACGGAGGAGCGGAGCTACGGCGTCCCACACGGGACAACCTTCCCTGGCCGCGGCCGTTTATTGAGTCCCAAGAAAATGAAACGAGTTGGAATGACAGTGAACATTGTTTGTCTGAAATGTGTCCCAAAGCAAAGCATGTACCTTCCTAACGTTCCTGTTGTTTAGCTGTTCTGATCCTAACGCAGACAGGATGGTCAAATAATGGTTCTTCAGAAAATGACCTTTAAGTAAACACCAAGTAATTATTCAGCTCAACACATTAATGATCAGAGGAGGGGTTCTTTAGGAGAATACCCTGTGAGGGCCAGAAGGTCTGTCAGGGACTTCCTGTAGCAAGTGGAGCTTGTCTGCCCTTCAAAACCATTGTCTAGCCTACTAGCCTTGAACTCAGTCCTCCTGCCTCAGACTGAAATGCCCCATCAATGCCCACCCTGAGGCATTAACCTCAGGTAGAAGTTGAATCCAGTGGAGAAGGTCTGTGGAGACAGGAGAAAACCTAGAATAGGTAGACAATTTAAGTTGAGAGAACAAAGAGGCTGAAGAGAAACCAAAGTGAAAAGACAGTGAAGGACAATAAAAATAAAACTGTAGATTGGGGATCCCTAGAGGGAAGACCAACTTCATTGGTTCATTCATTCATTTAACAGGTGCCCCTCTGTGGAATGCCCTGTACTGTAAGCAGACCCCTCTGTAAGCTGAATGACTATACAGCGTCCAAAATATTAGTACTATGTCACATTCAAAAGATCCACCACTTTCCAAGATATTTTGAGGTAATTATATTGTTCAGTATCCATCAAAATGCATTATGCAATGGTGCAATTAAAAACCATTATTAGAGGGCTGGAGAGATGGTTCAGTGGTTAAGGTGCTTGCCTGCAAAGCCTAAGGACAAGGGTTCGATTCCCCAGTACCAATGTAAAGCTGGATGCACAAGGGTGATGCATGCATCAGGAGTTTGCAGTTGCTAGAGGCCCTGTGTTCTCTCCCTCCCTCCCTCCCTCCTTGCAAATAGATAAATAAAATTATTTTTAAAAACACATGAAAGAGCCTCTAATGGCTCTCATTTCTCTACATTTAAATGAGGCCAAACCCCAACCACTGGCCAGTTCCCCAGTGTCATACCTGAGCTCTTATTGCCCCCCCCATACACACACTGCCTTCAGCCTCATCAGCCTTGCTATTTCTGACATACTAGAAACACACAACCATTGGGAACTCTGTGGGAGTTCATATTCATCTGAATCATCTCCTTCAAAGAAAAATTTGAATTTTTGGCTCAAATGCCACCTTCTTTCAGAACCCTACTCTGCCTGCTCATCTTTAATTTTTTTTTTTTTTGAGGAAGGGTCTCAACTCTAGCCCAGGCTGACCTGGAATTCACTAAGTGGTCTCAGGGTGACCTTGAACTCACAGCAATCCTCCTACCTCTGCCTCCTAAGTGCTGGAATTAAAGGTGTGTGCCACTACCACCAGCTTCATCTTTATAAATGTTCAATCACCTTCCCTGGGACTCCAGCTTTCCAAATCCTCCCTCATGCCTGCTCTATCTTTTCCCATAACATGTGACATCATCAGAAATGCTATACAATGTATTATTATACTTGTGTGTTGGCTATCTACATTTTCTAAAATGTCAACTCTATCAATATACATAACAGACTTGATACACAAACTTGTTATATACCCAAAGTATATAATAGTGCCCAGCACAAAGCAGAAAGCAAAATATATATTACTTATTAAATAAACGAATGATTAAAAAAAAAACACTTTGTCTCTTTGACCAAAAGGATTCTGTGGTGGTTTAATTTAGATGTCCCCATAAACTTATGTGTTTTGAAAGCTAGATCCCCAGCTAGTGGCAATTTGGGAATCTGAGCCCCTTGGAGGCAGTGTGTTGTTGGAGGCAGGCTTATGGGTGTTAAAGCCAGCTTCCCCCTGCCAATGTTTGGCATACTCTCCTGCTGCTGTTGTCCACCTGATGTTGGCCAGGAGGTGATGTCCACCGTTTGCTCATGTCATCATTTTCCCTGCCTTCATGGAGCTTCCCCTCAAGTCCATAAGCCAAAATAAACCCTTTCCTCCCACAAGCTGCTTTTGGTTGGGTGCTTTTTTGCAGCAACATGAAGTTGACTACAACAGATTCCAACTCTGAAATTTTCAGTATTAGATTGAGAATGGTTCCTCGGGTGTTTTATTTTAAGATGCCAGTAGAGGAAAAGACTTCTTGTTTGGGGCCACAGAGTTTGAAGAATACAAACTGATGTTATCAACAGCCACCTTATGTAGAGGGAAACACTTCATGGTGAGAGGGTAAATCAGTACATAATGAGAAGAGATGAGAAAGACTTCATTTGACACAAGCATGCCTGTATCAGGTGACACGTATGTGGGTCCATCTTCCTGGGTGAATATTCCAGTGCATTCCTTTCTTTGCTTAAACTAATTGGAATTGAGTTTCTGCACATGGAAAACGTCTCTCCCTTGAGGATTGTACAGTGGATTTTGCAGCCTTAGCTGCTACATGCAGTATGTGCAACTTTGCATCACTGCTTCTGAGTTGAAAAAACAGTGTTATTAATTGACAGAATATGGACAGTATTTGCAGTATATAGGTTTTCATCCACATAGCCTTTGCTCAGATGGGCGGACAGAAATATGGGACTGAACCTCCATTCAGAGACAAGGAAGCAAGCACACAGAATTCCATGATCATAACAGGGCAAAATTCGAATCCACTTCTGAAGCCAAGTGTAGTGTGGATCACACTTGTAATCCCCCATATTGGGAGGGGGGGAAACGGGAGGATCCTCCTAATTCGGGGCCAACCTGTACTACACGGCTCAAGCTTGTCAGAAAACTTGGAAAGATTGAGATGTTAATTTTTGTTAGAAAAAACACTGTTGAGCTGGAGAGATGGCTCAGCCATTAAAGGTGCTTGCTTGCAAAGCCTGAAAGCCTGGGTTCAATTCTCCAGTACCCACGTAAAGCCCAGAGGCACAAGATGCACAAGATGGCACATACATCTGAAGCTCTCTCTCTCTCTCTCTCTCTCTCTCTCTCTCTCTCTCTCTCTCTCTCTCTCTCTGCTTGCAGATAAATAATAAATAAAATAACAAAGAAAATGCACTGTTAATTGTGTATTTGTTAAAAGAAAGAAAAAGATCGCATACCTTTCAAAACAAAAAATGGAACAAGGGAAATGTAACTTGATTTTTAAAAAGGGATAGGACAGAATAAACTAATATAAAACAGGATAAAGTAAAAGTTCTCTTGGAATTTTACTGTTAATTTCTATTAACACATGTGTATCCACCTCTGTCTCAATCTATCTCTCACACACATTCTCTCAACCTCTCTGTCACATTTTATGTCACAACCTCTCTCACACATATTTACATTTTATATTTCTTTGGCTTTCTGTTTTGTAATCAATGTAATTTTTTGGATCTCTTCCAGCTCACTAATTACTTTTTAGCTTTGTCTATGTTTAATCTTTCCAGAAAATATATATTATATATGCTTTTAGAAGCATATACAACATAATTTGTATTCTTTACCTTGTATTTCTAATATCTGAAATATTTGATTATCTATTATCCATTATTTATTTTTCTGCTAACTCTGGCATATGATAGCTTCTTTCTCTAAGGAAAGAGAGAGAGAGAGAGAGAGAGAGAGAGAGAGAGATCACTTTGGAATCCCATCTGTGAGGATTCTTGAGACTTAGCTCAAGGGGTTATATTCCCAAGAAAGACTTCATTTCTACATGGCACCTGAAAGACTTGGGCTCACCTTAAATTATTAATTTTAGATGATACACAAGTGTGAATTCAAGGGGCAGACTATAGCTAGAAATTCTCAAAGGAGACGTAAATATGTGGTTAGATTTCAGACTGAACAAAGTTTGACTGCTGCCCATCTCTGTCCTCTCCCCACAGGACTGGGGTTATAGACCTGTGTGGCCATGCCCATCTGTTTATGTGGGTGTTGGGAAACTGAACTTGAGTGGTCTCAGGCCCTCATGGTTATGTGGTAAGTGCTTTTACCCACTGAGCCATCTTCTCAGCCCCTGCTTTTGCTTTTTTAATTTATTTATTTACTTATTTATTTATTTATTCAAAGACAAGATTTCATTTTGTAGCACTGGCTCTCCTAGAATTCACTACATAGAACAAGCTAGCTAACCTGTGGTGATGCTCCTGCCTCTTCCTCCCAAGTGCTGGAATTTCATGCAGGTACCCCCTACATCCAGTTCTCTTTATGAGATGTAGAGGTAAAAAATAAAACTACTTATAGGTCCCAACTATATTAAGGGCTTATTTCGTGATCAGTCCTGGCTTCATAGGTCCAAGCCTTTATCCCCATCCTCCTCATTCCTCCTGCCGCTAGGATCAGCCCTGAAATCACAGGTCTGGCCCTCTGGAGTCAAGACAGTCCCATAGATTGTGCCCTCAGGTTTTGCTTCTTCTGTATATTCCTTCACCTGTTGTCAGCACTCAGGATTTCCTTTACTTTCTTGTACAAACTCACCCATTTATTTTTGAAACAATGGTTTGGGTTTTTGAATATTTTGTTTTTGTTTTGTTTTTGTTGTTGTTGGTGGTGGTGGTGGTCGTGACGGTGGTGGTGGTGTGTGTGTGTGTCTGTTCAAGGTATAGTCTCACTCTAGCCCAAGTTGACCTAAAACTCACTCTGTAGTCCCAGCCCAGCCTCAAACTCGAAGTGATCCTGCTACCTCAGCCCCCCAAGTGCTGGAGCTAAAGGTGTGCACCACCACTCCTGGCTAAGGTTTTGTTTTTATGTTAGCTAGTACCCTTGGTGTTTGGGGAAGTCTTTTAAGATATGTCATCTGACAACTTGCCTGAAAAGAAACCCTCTGAATCTTGCAGACTGAAATAGAAGGGAAAGGCTTCTCCCCAACTTTGCCACAAATAGCCACACAGCTCACAGAGAGTCCAGACTAAACAGATCAATAAAGGTTCCTAGGGAAACAACTGGCAAGGTCCTAGAGAAATGACCTTGTTTGCCAAGATGTACTGGACACCTCTGAGGCTTCCCAGAAATATTTAGTAGAGGATTTTACAAATGACTCAGGTCCTGTGTCACCAACTGGGAGTAGGATCAATGTTTCAGATCACAATGACTGCTTCTCGTGTCCACGGATGTGAGGATGCCTAAGAACTTTCCAATAACACCAGTAACTCAGAAATTCACAGGGCAGCTATGAAACCAAAATACTGCACTCTTTGCTTTGTGGATGAGGACAATGGCTTTTTAGTCGCTGTATACCCAGCTTGAAGATAGGTCCTGAATAAATTTGTATTGCTGACATGATATATTCATGGCTATCTTGATGCATTTATAGATTAACCTTGTTGCTTAAAAGAAATGATAATTTTTAAAGTCATTTCTCCTACAAAATAATACAGTTTTGATGAATATTTCTCTCAATAAGCAAACATTCATGTTTTTTCTCTGTTTATTCTTAAATTTCCTCTTTGAAAAAAATTACAATGGAAATATTAGCCAAAATAGCAAGGATTCAGTGAAGCTGGTGAGCAATTATCAGTTTTGAATGTGTGGAGTGTTAACTGAAAATGTGGAAGCCATTAAAACAACAGGACCAACATCTTCTGCTAAGTGGGAAAGCCAAGTTAAATAGCAAAATTAAAACCCATTCTTGGAGGAATTATTAAATGTCTCTCAGTGTAATTGGTTTTAGCTCCACTCCTA
This sequence comes from Zapus hudsonius, assembly GCA_004024765.1. NCBI lineage: Eukaryota > Metazoa > Chordata > Mammalia > Rodentia > Dipodidae > Zapus > Zapus hudsonius. The sequence goes on from PVHP010000054.1 coordinate 124,490, forward strand.
TGCAATTATGATATTCTTTTTTTTTTTTTTAAGGTAGGGTCTCACTCTAGTCCAGGCTGATCAGGAATTCACTATGTAGTCTCAGGCTGGCCTCAAACTCACTGAGATCCTCCTACCTCTGCCAAGTGCTGGGACCAAAGGTGTGCGCCACCATGCTCAGCCAAGCTACTTTCTTATTCAAGTCTTTATCGATGTAGGTTTCCATTTAAATACATATACATAATTACATGTATATCAAATGTTAAGCTCTCAAAGTTCTTTTTAATTTTAAACTGTCATACTCTCATACAGACATGAGATAAATGAATTTTTTTAAAAAGTAACTTTATTATTGAAATCCTGAAGGACTTGACTACAAGAAAAATTGAAGGCAAGTTGGGTGCGAGAGTGAGACCCTACCTCAAAAAATTATAAATTTTAATAATAAAATATTTTTAAAAACATGTTTGAATGGAAGCAAACCTGTAGGTCTCATCCATCTCTGTATCCTCAGCACTTCCATAGGCTTTGGCAAATAGAAGGCATTTGATACATTTGCCAGGCAAACAGTAAATAGAAATTCCTGGTGAAGGCATCCAAGACACCGTGTGGAAAGTGCCTCACATATAGTGCCTTGTTCACTTGTAGGCCTCAATATGTTTATTTCTTCCCAAGTTATAGAGAGCTTCCAAGTTAGCAGATTTAGTATATTCACTTAAGGCAGACTGCATTTTAAGATATAGTGCTTTTTCTCCCATAGCCATGATTCACCGCCCAGAGGTCAGGAAGGTAGATGGGAGTGGCAGTACTAATTGTATTAACCCATTAGCAAAATTATTGCCTCCTGTTCTCACAGCTTTATGCTATGCTCATCTGTAAGCCTTAGTTCCAAAGGGAAGAATGTTTCTACCAGGAGACTCAACAATAATTCCAGTGGATGGAAAGTTGGGACAACCAACTACTTGACCACTTCTGGAACCTTCTGCTTCTGAACCAGCTGGCAGAAGAGAGTCACTGTGCTGGCTGGGTTACAGGTCCTGACTACCAATGTGGAATTGGACATTGGACTACCATTCCACAATGGAGGTGAGGAAGAGTGTGTCTGGAATACAGACGTCTCCTTGAAACTGAATTGACCTTTGTAATTGTCTCAAGTATGAGACTAAAGAGGAAGTGCCACCTCTTGCCTTCTGTCATAAATGCCACATGGCCCTTGGGTTGTCACCTTTGGAACACAAACACTACATTGTGCTGAAGTTCATGCAACATGAGATGCCACATCTGGCCGACAGCCCAGCCAAGGGCTCATGAATATGACCATCAACTACATCATGCAAAGGACAGAATCTTCTCGATTCTAGCTCTAGCTGTGGAATTTTGGGGTGGACTTGCTAAGAGTGGTGAAATGGAGTTCATCCACACATGCTGTGTCTTCCCTATGTTCCTCACCCACAGAATTCATGAGCAAAATAAATGGATGTGCTAAGCTACATTTGAGATCATTAAGTAGCTGTGATAATGAGCATTGTCATTCAGAGCTACACTTGAAGCAGCTTTGGCACATTCCCATTCCTAGTATTGTGACATAGAAACATATTTCTTTTTTTTTTAATTTATTGTCCATAATGAGTTACAACATTTAGTGGGCAAACAATGAGTTGTTATCCCCAATTCCCCGATGCCCCCCCCCATCCCCAATCCGCTGGATAACCTTCTCCATGGGTCGTCTGGATCAGTTCTTGTGACAGGGGACCATGGATAGCCTAGGAACATATTTCTTCTAGGCATTTTGAAGTCCTCTCGACCTACCTGTTTATCATCCACTCTTTTGTAATATAGCATGTTGTCTTGTTTTAACCTACTAAGTCATTGCAGGCTTGGTTAACAAAAATGCCTGTGTGATCAACATCATAGACAGGAGTTACAGTAGATAAGACACTGAAAAAGAAGATGAGAACACAAGCTGCAATTCTGAGGGCAGGGAAAACTGGCTCACTTCCAATAGTAATGGAATAGCAGATCTGGGCAAATCCAGGATTGTCATATTCAGAACATATGTCGGGTACACAATCTGTTCTTAAGCACTGATATCCCACAAGCCATGTTCTCTTGCTCAGATTCCAAGTGCAGTGCCATTTCCCCAAGAGTTGTCAGCATCACTCACAGGGCCTGATGAGCTCCCAAGATGGTGAGTAAGGGAGAGAGAGAGCTGCAGTCCTGCCTGCCCACCAGGCAGCACCCAGACATAAATCAGGTTCCTTCCTAGCTTGCTTATAATGAGACCGACAGTTAGTAAGATCTCTTTTTCTGTTTTACAGTCCCTGTGAAAGTCCTCTGGGCTGCCCTTTGTCTACTTCCCTCCATATATCTGGAGTGAAGGACTTTATGGCCACTTCTTCAGGGGATACAGAGTTATAGATCTCTGGATTTATGTGTGTTTGCCAGGCCCCCTCTGGTCCCTGTACCATAAGGTGAATGCCAGGGCAGCAAGAATGATGTTGCATTCTAATAGATGTGGACCAGTTTCTGACAGCTTATTTTGACAAAGGCATAAAATTCAATGATTGTTGCTCAGAAAGCTGTAGGAAATACAGGGGTTTGGGAGAGGGTGTTTAAATGTGAGCCTCCCCATGTGCAAATTGCTCTCTAAGTCAGGTAAATTGTGAAAAGCATGGAAAGCTAAACAACAAATTTAATGACAACAATGGATTGTTTCGAAGCAGAAGATTTGTCCCATAGGATGTTGTGTGAACATTCTTTTTCCTGAAATGGAGGAAGTATTACTGCTTTCAAGATGAACTCTGTAAGGGTGGTAGGGGCATGTGGTGGCCAGCCTTTAAGATGGTCCAGAAGGAGCCTTTACTTAACACTCATGCTGCTGTGTATATATAGTTTCCTTCCATACTGAACAGACCTGTGTGGCCAATAAGAGATTGCAGAAGTGACTGTGTGTGGTTTTAATGCCTATATGAATAAGAATATCATTCATTCTATTTTCTCTGGGATTGCCTATTTTGATGGGGGGAAGGCCCACGGTAGACATACTATGACATCACAAGATCCCAGTTAGAGGTGCACATGGAGAACATAGACCTCCTACTAACGGATAGCACAGTCATTTGAGTGATCTGCCCTTTACAGCTGATCCTCCAGCCCTGCCAAATCTTCTGATGCTGACAACTCCTACCAGCATCTTGGCCATCAGTGTAAGAGAGACCAAAACAGAACTGCACAGTCATGCTGATCCTGATTCCTTTTCTCCAGAAGCTGTGAGCAGTAATAAACTCAGACCTTTAAAGTCACTGGATTTGGTGGCAACATCTTTTTTTTTTTAGCAATAGATAACTAGGGAAGGTATATCAAATGAGAGTGCATGGTGTGTGTGTGTGTGTGTGTAGTGTACATGCATGCATGTGTGTTTGTGTATGTGTGGGAAGGTTGTAAAACCTTTAGGAATTGCAGCCATGCTAGAGGAAGTGGATCACTTGAGGATTGATAGCCCAGTCTCACTTCCTGTTAATCTTCTGCCTTTTGACTGTTAATACAATGTGATCAGAAGGCATTCTGTTCCTACTGCCATCCCTTCCCAGCCATGATGGAACATATTGCCTCAAAAGTGTTGCTTCTGGTCAGGTTTTTTATCCCAGCAGTGAGAAAGATAACTAATACAAATATTTCCTCCTTCTTTGAGCAACAGTGGATTACACAATGCTCTATTGTGACTATTTTAATTTTTTTCTAAGAGATTCATTATATAACATCCATAATGATGGGTGTTTGATTTCCTTTCTTTCCTCTGTTTCTTAGTATGTTGGGTGGGAGGACAGATAAAATTTAAAAGTAGCTTGCTGCAGTTACCTTTGATGCTGAACAAACATGTGACCAGAAGCAGCTTATGGGAGGAAAGGGTTTATTTCAGGTTTACGGAATCCAGGGTAAACACTATCAATAGCGGAGGATGCTGGCTCACTTCCATAGAGTCATAGCAGAGAGACACCACCAAACAGTCAGCAAACATGAACAGCCAGAGCTCAAACCTGGATCTTTACCCACCTAAGGGATGCATCAAAGATCCTAGTGACACTTTGTCCAGCAGGGCTCTTCCTGCAGGAAACCTTAGCTACAAGCTTACTCAAAAATGCCTCAGGCTCATTTGTGGTTCTTAGATTTTTATGTAATACATAAACATGTATGTGTATATGACATGTATGTATATAACATGAAAGTAAAAGGTAAACTGACTAAAGGAACAAAAGGAAGTAATATGAGGAAGTAAAACACAGGAGGTGGGGACAATGGGGGGATCTGCTCGAAATACAATATATACTTGGATGAAAGTGTCCTTGTGCAACCATATACAATGAATATACACAACGAATATTTAAAATTAAAGAACAAAAATAAGGCTAAAGAAAAGAACATAGTCATTCCCTAAATTCTGATTCAACTGCCTTATCATGAAGTGTTTATCTTCCTGGTTCACTACTACCTTTCCAGGTACCATGTGTCAATGCTCCAAGAGGAAGAAGTATATTCCAGTCAGATCTTTTTCTTTTCTTTTCTTTCTCCCCCTCCCCCAGGTAGGGTCTTGCTCTTCTAGCCCAGGCTGACCTGGAATTCACTGTGCAGTCTCAGGGTGGCCTTGAACTCCTCCTACCTCTGCCTCTGGAGTACCAGGATTAAAGAGCATTCCTGGAAGCCCCATGTGGAACTAACGTTTACATTTCTCTGCACAGAACTGGGTCAGTAATCAGACAGAGGAGTCTGGTGTGGTAATTTTTTTCTTTCTTCTTCCTGATCCCTACAGTAAAGAAAGGCAATGGGGAAGTTGAAGACTGCTTTGGTTTGAATGTAGATCCACCAAGTTCAGGTGTAATCATTATGGTAGCCATTAAGAGGCAGGGTCTGTAAAAGGTTAATGGACCATGAAAATTCCTCCCTCATGGATAGGATTCAAGTCCTTATAAAAGAGTGTTTGGTCTCTTGCCCTACCATCTCTCACCATGTGAGGGCACAGCATTCAACGGGAGCAAAGACGGGATCTTTGCCACACAACAATCATACCTGCAGCACCTTGACCTTGCACTTCCCAGTCTCCAGAACTGTAAGAAATAAATTTCTTTTCCTTATAGATTGTCCAGCCTCAGAAATTCTGTTATTGCAACACAAATGGACTAAGACAGACTGTGAGTTTTGGGTGTCAATTTAGAGTCTTTCACAAAATCCAGTCTCTATGTCCTACACAGGTATCTGAAAGACATTTTCCTTAGATTTCTCTTTATAAAACAATGTTCTGTAGTGGGACATAGCTTACTAAACAAATACTTAGCATGGTCTCACTACTGATGGATAGATATTAGAGTAAAATTCTACAGTACCATGATTAACAGATCCAAGCAATCCAATCACATACGATGTGCAGTTATTATGAGGCTGGAGAAATAAATGTTAGCAGTAAAACCAGGTTAGGAGTTTGAAAAGTCCAATGGAATTTTTCCCTGTCTAGCTGCTATTTGGAATCACTGAACCACTGAGTAATGGCCATCCTTATAACAAGCTTATGACAGAGATATGATTGAGGCGGGTAAGCATGGGGAAATATTATAGCAACCAAGGACACTGCTTGACGGGCAGTAAACACACCCCTTTCCTAACAACCTGTTGGCAACCTGGAACCCTCCCCCAACACACACACACACCTTCATCAAGCTGCATGTACATCCCACTTCAAACAATGAGAGAAGTTTCTCCTTCTCTACCAATCATTACTAACTACCCTGTTGTGGTCAATTTCCAGTTATATATGCTCCAGAATATGTTTGGGTGAGGAGATGAGGTCAATCCAGCCTGGACTGGGTTTGAATGAACATGGTAAGGCAAATATTATTCTGTGAACTTTCAAGGAAGATCCCTATTTCCTATCTTATGGCCATGCATAATTGGTCATATATGTTAAAATAAGATGCATTATGGGGAGGGGCAAACACAGTACAGAAAAGTTTCTGTAACTCAAGCCTGAATCAATGCAGAGAATCACCCCTAGTAGCCAGCTCCTCATTCTCCTAGACTCCATAAAAAGAAGACCCAAACTAATCCACAGCCCTTGTGCCCACATGTGCACAGGTGGACATTGCCTCTCTACAGTATATTAGCAACTTCTTGCTGCTTTACTTTTTGTGTGTGCATCTTTTCAATTCTTTGAACAAGGTGCCAAGAATCTAAAACACTCAATGTCGTAGTCAGCAACATGCTGCTGGGATGAACCTCCAAACCAGGCACAGTTTATGGGAGGAAAGGATTTATTGAAGCTACAGATTCAGGGAAGTTCCACAATGGCAAAACAGGCTTGCCCCCTTTCACAGGTCCAAACACAGAGGAACCTATCACCAGCACCTCACACAAAAACCAGCAAAACAGGCCGGAGAGGGGGGAGCGAAGGGAGAGAAATTTCCTTCCCCTTTAAATAGCCTTGGGGGAGGGTGTCTTGCAACCCTTTCCCAGACTTGTTGACTTCCTGAGTCTCTGAAATTTCCTTCCTGTACTGCCCACACAGGAAAGGATGTTAATTCCCAGTGTCCCTAAGTTTCTTTACATCCTGCCCCCTCTGCCCCTTACTGGGAGGCTGCTGTCATAGTCAGTCACACGCTGCTAGGGTGAATCTCCAAACCAGGCATGATTTGAGGAGGAAAATATTTATTGAAGTAAAAGACCCAGGGGAAGTTAAGAAAAAGGCTGGCCCCCTTTTATAGGAGCAAGCAGAGAGAAAGAAACAGCACCTCCAGAAGAAGCAAGCACACTCCAACTGATTAACAAGAGGTACTCCAGGCTTGAGCTCAGACTGCTTTTTGCATATGTAAAGCTAGAATTCCAGACCCACCCCAGAAACAACTTAGGGCTGAACCCTAGGATCTGGCCAAGATGACATACTTCCTCTAGCCAGAACTGGCTGGAGACAATTTACAATTTTAAAAAACCTTTAATTATTTTGGGGGACATCTATTCAAAACTACCACAGCTGCCTTCCTATAAACACCCTCAGAGACCCACCCAAGATAATTAAAAAGATCAAGTTGATAACAAAACTGAGCCATCACACCCAAAGAGAGACCACCTGTATTTTATGGATGAATAAATTGATGCTTATATAAGTCTCATGATTCTGATATTACAAAGCCAGCCAGTGGCAGGGGTAGAATTCAAAATCAGGGAATATGGTTCTCAAATCTGTATTTCTTCTTGAAGGTAAATAGCATATTCATCTCCTTAAATTTATTATTTGCCTATGGTAAGTACATTCCAGGCTGACCTGGAATTCACTATGTAGTCTCATGGTGGTCTCTAACTCATGGTGATCCTCCTACTACAGCCTCCAAGTGTTGGGATTAAAGGTGTGCACCACCACACCTGGCTTCAAATCTGTATTTCTAATCCTACCCCTATCTTGCCTAAGAGTTTTCCTTTTTTCCCTGACTTCTTGTAGTAGGTTACAGAAAACAGAAGATGGATCCTGAGGTTAAGCAGATGTAGTCCAAGAACCCAGTTTGTCAGTTAGTAGCTCTGTGGTGTGACATGTCATTGACTTCCCTGAATCTGTATCCATCATTCCTTTACTCTTCCCATCTCTCTGAAAAAAAGAAAGGAATTAAAACTGCTTGGAAGTCAAACCTGAAATCATCAATGCCATGTTCAACACAGTTGAAAGGAAGGGGGCTATGACAATTTGAATGTGATAGTTTGAATGTTTGGCCCTGTAGACTCAGTCATTTTTGACTAATCTTCCTACTTGAGCCCTCGAGCAGGCAGATTCTTGCTAGAGAGTATGTGTCACGGGCTGAAGATCTGAGTCCAGCCCTACTAGGTGTGTTCAGAGCAGTTTGAGCTCCGGTGGTTCATGCTTGCTGGTGGTGTGCTGGCTGTTTGGTTGTTTCTCTCTGCTTGGCTTTCAGAAGGGGAGCCAACTTCTTCCACCATTGATGGTTTTCCCCTAGATACTATAAGCCTGAAATAAAGACCTTTTCTTTGCCATAAGCCATGTCTGGTTGGATGTTTGTTCCAGCAACAAAGAGCTGACTGCAATAGGAGGAAATCTACATCACTACTTATTTACATTAAAAATACTTAGCAAAGTGGTCATGGTGTTGGAAAGTAGGCTGTTTAAGAAGAAATGTCACGAGTGGTCTTCCCCAGCAGAGGACCCTGCAAGTTACATAACCCACCAGTCAGGTAAGACATATTCACTGGTGCAATATTGCTATGGATAACTAACTCCTTTCTAATTGGATTAGGGGTCTTCTCTACAGAAGGGAAGTCATGCCTGGTACTGAAGACCTAGACAAAAGCTGATGGCTGGAAAGGTCATAGTCCCTAAGACGGGAGCTACTACTGTTGATTCACTAAAAGAACATGCTATGCTCATCAAATTGTCTTCTAAATATTTGCATTTATGCTCGTAGATTAGTGCTGTTTTCATCTCTGGTCAGAGAAGCTTCATTTCGCAGCTGGTGGTGATTACTAGAGAGAATCAAAACTCAAAAAACTAAGTGACTATTGAGTGCTGAGGGCTAAATAAGACATCTATATCATCTCCTCCTGTAAGGCTCAGGGGATGTGTGACAGGAGAGAAAGTGGAGAAAATATAATAGCTAGAGAGTGGAGTGGAATGCTTTGAAACACTGTTTTCCAGACGTGAGGCGGCTGTTGCATTTATGACCTTACAACTACTGTTACTATGTGCACAAGACCTGCAACAATATTGGGCCCATCAACATGTCCTCATGAATGGTGTGGCAGCAAGAGGAAAGACATCAAAGAGGAAGAAGGAAAAGCTAAAAAGTAGAGGGGTTCAGCGGAAGAATTATGGGGAAAGGACAAGAGAAGATAATGGGATCATGATAGAAATACATTATGTACTAGTACGAAAACTCGTGAAACAGCTTTTAAAACATTTTAGCAAGTATTTATGGGTGTGGGCACTCACTAGTGTGGGTTCTCTGAATTCAGTAATTCTCTCCAAGTCATTCCCACACCGCCTCCTTCCCTGCTTAGTTTTGCTGTCAGGTCAGCTTGCAGGTGCAGAATGGCCTTGATATTCATGACTTTGCAGTGCCTGATAATACCTGCACATAATGGGAGAAAAGATGATGACACCAAAATCCTGATCCTCAAACACCTGCTTCCCTCTATAGTGTATGCAAAGTGCTAGAAATAGAAACTATTGAGGACACCTAAAGATGGCCGGACCTAAGTACTTAGAGACAGGACCTTGCAGCTGCACCGAGTGTGTGCGAGGTCAGGTGAGCAGTGAGCAGAGAGCACTGCTGCTGGTCATGGTGGTGATGGTTGTGGTGCTGGTGGTTGTGGTGATGGTGGTGGTGGTAGTGATGGTGGTTGTGGTGGTAGTGGTGGTGATGGGGGTGGTGGTCTTGGAGGGCGGGGTCTTTTCTAGGGCGGAACCATTCTCCGGGGGTCGAGTTTCTGCCCGGAATCGGAAGTCCTCTGGCCTAGGACCGGAAGTGCGTTCCCGGGGCCTCGGCGTGTCAGTGAGGAGGGAGCCCTGCGAAGATGGCGGCCTTCTCCGGTGCGTGGGTAGAAGCCGAGGCGGCGGGGCCGGGCGGCCGGGCGCGGTGGCGGGAGCCTGGCGGGCGCGGCGGGCGGTCCCCGGGGCCCTCGGCGGCTCGGCTCTTGAAAAGGGCCTCTTGAAAAGATGGTTGATTTATTCTGTGCACTACCTCTGCCCTTTATCGGTTACGTTGCGGCAGGGCCGCTCGCTCCCGTCGGCGGGACCCGACGTTCCTCCACGTTGTCAGATTCTCGGGAGGCGCGGTCCTGCCCACGCCAGCCCGCCTTGCTGCGTCCAGCTGCAGATCCATGCAATGCTGTCCATTGCCAGCTTTCAGTTCTTCCCCAGGCTCCTAATGGGCTATGAGGACAGCTGCTCAGAATGGGCGCTGGTTGTCTTTTCCCAGCTCTCACCCGAGATCTGTGCAATAGTTCTGGCTGGTTATTATCTCTGTCTGTCTGTCTGTCTGTCAATCATCTATCTATCAATCATCTATCTATACCTCTATCTGGATGCATCTAGATATATAGAGAGACGTGCATCCATCTATACGTGCATCTATATATAGATAGATGCATCTATACGTATATGCGTGCATCTATATAGGTATATATCTCTCTATACATATAGATGCACGTCTTTGTGAAGCATGCACAAATCGGAGTGTTAAGATGAAGGACTGGAAGAAGAGTTTTTGATATGATAAAATTAAAAAGAACCGAGTTCAGTGGTGCACCTGAGAGGTAGAGGTAGGAAGATTGCTGTGAGTTTGAAGCCAGCCTGGAACTACAGAGTGAGTTTCTGGTCAGTGTGGGCTAAGAATAAGACCCTACCTCTACAAACAAACAAACAAACAAAAAAATTTTTTTAAAGGTAAAATCAAAGAACATGAACGTGGACCGTTTTCCCCTTAACTATTAAAAATGTTAAAGAAGACATGTTTTAAAGGAAAACATGAATAGTATGAAAACATGCGTAGAATGGGGCAAGAAATTATCTGGAATTTGCTGCTTCTATTAATTGCTTTGTGGTCAGCTGAAGCTTGCAATGTTCTGTGTGCTGCATATTGAAGACCATCTCTCCCTTTTTAAAAAGTATTTTGCATTTTAGGAGAGACAATAGTACAGACTCTAATGGAAATAAATCTTGGGAGGATTCGCCTTGTTATACAAATTTAAGGGCTTGATTAGTTTATCTGTGGATTTTTTTTCCCTGCGGAAATTTTTAAAGTTATGAGATGATAATTCTCACCTAAACCAAAGGGGAGGGGCTGGTTCCTGTAACATGTTTGCATTATGCCTTTTAATTTTATTTATTTTAAATATTTATTCATTTTCAAGCAGAGATACAGAGAGAGAGAGAGAGAGAGAGAGAGAGAGAGAGAGAGAGAGAGAGAGAGAGAGAGAACAAGAGAGAGAACAAGAGAGAGCACCAGGGCCACCACCTTGTGGGTCTGGATTATGTGGGTACTGGGGAATTGAACCCTGGGCCTTAGGCACTGGAGGCAAATGCCTTAACCACTGAGCCATCTCTCCAGCCCACATTATGCCTTTTTAAAGATAAGAATTATTAAATTTAAAAATTGGTTAAATCTAAGGCTTGATAGTATTTGAATAATGCTTTCTTTTTTATTGTTTATTTTTTCTTTGTATATATACATGCTGTTTTTAAAATTTTATTGATAGCTTCCATAATTATAGACCGTAAACCATTATGACTCCCTCCCCAACCTCCCTCATATCTCTTCTCCCTCTCAGTCTCTTTTGTTTCGGTGTCATCATCTTTTCCTCCCATTATGTGTAGGTATTATCAGGCACTGCTAGGTCACAAATATCAAGGCTATTTTGTGTCTGCAAGTTTGTTTTTTTTATAGGAATATATACTTTTGCATTAATATAAGTTGCATTTTATAAATATAGATTTAAAAATCACTTCTTTTTTGGGAAAGAAGATTAAGTATTCCAACTACTATATGTATAACTAATTTTATTTAAGGAATGTTAAAATACAAAGCATTGGAATAACCCAGTCTTTTCTCTAGGACTGGCCTTAATCAAAATTATTTAAATACACAATTAAGAATAGATCACATCTTCAGGGGGCAGTTCCAATTGTTCAGGTTTTCTTTACTGGTCCTTTCCTATTCAGAATTTTTTAAAAAACTAGTTTAAAAAATCTTATTTTCTCAACCGCAAATAACTATTTCATGCTTAAAACAATAGCTGTTACTGTGGGAAAGCTCATGCTGTACAATGTGGTGGTGGCTGAGATTGCATACTCTTCCTAAGAAAGACACATGCCCAGCAGAAATTAACTTTGATATTCTTGGTGTTAAATGACCAAAAGTCATTCGACTTTCTATACTGTTTAACAAGTTTGAAGTTTCTAATTAAAGTTTTTAATTATTATTATTATTGGTTTGTTTTTCGAGATAGGGTCTTATCTAGCCCAGGCTGACCTGGAATTCACTATGTAATCTCAGGCTGGCCTCAAACTCATGGTGAGCCTCCTACTTCTGCCTCTCGAGTGCTGGGCATGCACCACCACACCTGGCTTAATTAATTTTTTTTTTGAACCTTCTAAGGTACAGTGTGAAGCTTTGATCCCTAAGCATTGAATAATGATCAGCTCAGGGTAAATATTCATCTCCTTAAATCTATTGTTTGTTTATGATGAGTATATTCAAAGCCTTTTTTCTGCAATCTATAATCTTTTATTATTTGTAAACCAGAATTTTTATTGTGGCTGTCAATAAATGTGGACTTTTCATTTTTATCAGATCCTTAAGGATATTCAGGTGGTCTTGGAATAGCAAAACACATAGCTGCCTTATTTATCACTAAATAAAACAGTTGAAAAGTGGGTGTAGAACCCTGTCAGATTATCTGCTAGGCCTCCAGGAAGTAAACAAGCACTGGTGGTTACTGTGCATTAGGGGACAACTCTGAGCAGGCATGTTATTATTTCTAATCTTCCTTTGTCCATACAAGATAAATAATGGAAGTCCCATTTTGTGTGGAGAAAACAGATTTATAGTCTTGACCAAGGTCATGTTCTCGTCTATAAAAGCCTGGATTTCAACTCAAGTTTGTCTCTGACTCTCCGCACTCCCAGCAGTGTTGCACTCAGGACCAGTGTAAGAAGGACATCGCAAAGCCTTCCCCAGTGCCTCAAAGGCATTTTAAGAGAATCTGATTCATGTTAAATTTAGTATGTGTGTTTTTTAAAATTTTGTTTAATTTTCAGAGATGGGTGTTATGCCTGAGATTGCACAAGCTGTTGAAGAGATGGATTGGCTGTAAGTACATAGAATTTAAGTTCACTTGTAAGAACAGTGCTATAATTTAAACAGGGATTCAGTTTATTTAACATGATTTAATTAGCTTAATGATTTTATTTTTAACTAATGGCAGATCTTCAAATGTGATTCTTTTAGTCTCCCAACTGACATCCAGGCTGAATCTATCCCATTGATCCTAGGAGGAGGTGATGTACTTATGGTATGTTTGTATTTAATGAGGTAATTCAGTTTGGGACATAGTTCTAGTACTCTGTGTGTATGACTCACTTTAAGAAATCCCAAAGCTTAAAAATGATAACTTGTTTTATTAAATTAATTTTATTCATTCACTAACATTTATAACACATATACTATATTCAGAATAGTTGATAGATAGCTTTTTGGGGACAGCCTTAAAGTGGATTGTTGTAGTGTTCGCCCTTGAGAAGCTTATGCAGCAGTAGATATGTACAAAAATAATATTTTATAACATAATGGGACATCTGAATGGGAAACTCCGACAATTACAGGATTCACCTGGGAGGCTCCTTACCCTGTGGCTTGGGGAATGATAAAGGACTGCTTGAAGGAAGGGAAGATTGTAGAGCAGTTCTGGAGGTAGAGAAAGCATCAAGAATGACAGTGACTAGGAGAATGCAGTGTATGATCCTGGAGTGGCTCAGGTCAGTGGTAGCATAAAATTAAGTATGTCTAGGGCAGGAGCTGTAATTGCTGATGAAACAGGAAACAGTGGGCCAGATTATTTGGAGTTCTCTCAGTATCATGTTAAAGAATTCAGGCATTTGTTGGCCTTGGGGGAGCATGGGAAGTTATTAAGTAGGCATACTATATAGTTAGAATTGTGGTCTTGTGAAAACTGGTTTAATAGATTGTAGTGTAGCTCTGTGGCACTATTAAGATACTTTCATAGTAATCCAGATTAGAATGACAAGGGCTGCAGTTTGAATTGTGGTGATGGGAAAGAAAAAGGGAGGGCAGATTCTTAAGGACTTGGGATAGGTGACCTGATTGGTTAAGAGTGAAGGTTGACTGAGGCGCTTTGAGTAATCTTGAGACACTGAAAACAAAGGTAGCTAGCTAGTCAAGTGTTAGAGTGTTCTACGTGTTAAGTTTGATCTCTTTAGCATATAAAACTAAAATCAAATTTCCCCCTATTTAGGCTGCAGAAACTGGAAGTGGAAAAACTGGAGTAAGTAATCCATTTATTATATGCTTTTGCATTGTAAAGAGGAGTCATTGTATTAGTTTATAGGATACATGCTGGTAATCCAACAGTGCCTATTTGTAGGCTGGAGTCAGAGAACTCATCGTAGACAAGCTTGGATGCTTTAGCAGCCCCAGTCTGGCACTGAAGGCCTAGAGGGTTCCTGGGGAAGTGCTGGCCTTCAGCACACATTGAAAGGCTTATGAAGCTGGGTTCTAGTGTCTGAGAGGATAGCAGCAACAGGATAGATGCATGCACCAGAAGATAGCACGGGCAACTAGCAAAAGGTCAAAGAAACACTTAATTAAAAGCTGAATTATAAAGTGCCCTTGAACAATAACTTCTATTTTAAAAAATTATAATTTTATTTATTGAGAGATAGAAAGAGGGAGAGAGTAAGTATGGATGGGCATGTCAGGGCTTCCTGCCACTGCCAACAAACTCCAGACGCATGTGCCACTTCGTGCATCTGGCTTTATGTGAGTACTAGGGAATTGAACTTGGGCCATCTGGCTTTACAAGTAAGTGCTTTTAATCACTCTATTTTAAAATAAACAATCATCTCCAAAATGTGAGGAGTTTGTGGTCTACTATTTAGTCATATTTTTGTTGTTGTTAAATTGCAAAGATCCTCAAAAGAATATGGCTTTAAGAATGTAATTTCAAAGAGGACTTGGATAAGGTATTAGCTATTCTTTTATTGTTGATATTCACTTCAGAATTATCATTATTATTATTATTATTTTGGTTTTTTGAGGTAGGGTATCACTCTAGCCCAGGCTGCCCTGGAATTCACTATGTAGTCTCAGGGTGGCCTTGAACTCATGATGAGCCTCCTACCTCTGCCTTCCGAGTGATGGGATTAAAGGTGTGCGCCACCAAGCCTGGCTCACTTCAGAATTTTAACACATTCACTCTTATGATAGCCAGTATTGTAACCAGAAAGTTCTTGTGTTGTTGGCCTAGACTAGAGAAACAGTTTGTCTGATGTGATGGTATTTTTGCCTCTCCTGTTCATCCTGGAGATCCTCATTGTTTATGCTTTCGGACATCTCCTGTCTTCTAGTTCCTTCATTGAGTCAACTCCATTATCATCTGGAATGTGTATCATTATTTATGTGAACAACTTGGGTTATTTATCATTATTGACTATCTTTAATATCTTAATACTAATAAAGAGACCTCTCTTTTGAACTCTCTTGTTTTTTTTTTTTGTTGTTGGTTAGGCTTTCAGTATTCCAGTTATTCAGATTGTTTATGAAACTCTGAAAGACCAACAGGAAGGCAAAAAAGGAAAGGCAACCATTAAAACTGGTGCTTCAGGTAATTTTATATTGTTACTTTCCTGTTGTATAATTTAGTTCTCTTGATTTAGAAATGTGATGTCTGGGCATGCATTTGTATTTCCCATATATGCAGCATGGCATTAGAATATGGTAATCTGAAAACCAAATATAAATCACTACAAGCAGTAGAAGAAATTTTCAGGTAATTTATTGACTAAAAGTATGATGGTGGGCAATATTGCCTTACAAACAGGTCAAAGAATGTTTTTTATTGTTAAGAATTAAGGAGCCCTGAAGTTACAGAGAAAGTTTAAATTTTAAAGTTTTTATTTTCAGTCTTATTTCTGTTGAAGTTGTTTTTTTTACTAGGATTCTGAACTTGTCTTTACTATGTACAATCTTATCAAAATTTCTTCTTTTTAAAATTATGTTGCTTTTGTTCAAATGGTTTCTAAATTCTTTTTTGTCTTAGTATCTGCTTTTGTTACATTTTAACAAAATTTATTCCACATTTTAAAAAAAGACTTTTTAAACTTTATCTTTATGTTTGAGTATCCCTGTGAGTACACATGCATCTCTTGCTGCAAACAAACTCCAGATGCATGTGCCACTTTATACCTGGCTTTACATGGATATAGGGAGTCAAACCTAGGCCAATGGGTTTTGTAAATAAGCACCTCTAACTGCTGTGACATCTCTCCAGCCTCTTCCATATTTTGAAATTATTTGATGATACAGAATAATGATGAAACAGTATGCTTGAGTGGTATACTTGGCATTATCAACCTTTTCTTTCTGACTTGAAAGTAATCATATTACATAGTTTAGAGAATAAGTATTTGTACATGAATTGTGGGTTAGATAATGGATGTAACTACTTAGACTGTTGTCCTATTCTAACATAATTTCAGAACTTGTAATAGCCATATGCCTGAATACTAATAGAGACCTTGTTTCTGTGGTAAAGATGAGAGATGATAGAAGAGAATGCTTCTATAGAGGACAAGCAGAAGAAGTATGATGGTTCTAAAATCCTGGCCTATGAGAAATCAAGAAACTTAGATTTATAAACATGATGAAAGATAAAGTAGAAGGTGATCGGAGTAAATAATTGTTTTAAAAAATAAACCATGACAAATTAGAAATACTCTACATGATTTCTGTTTCATTTAAGTACTTGCGCGATTGAGTCAATAGTGGAGAATTTTGAGAAAGACATTTCTCCATTCTCTCTAGTATTTAAGCTGATGGTGGATAGCTCTTTTCTTTTTCTTTTTCTTTTTTTTTTTTTTTTTGCATGTGTATGTGTGTGTGCATGTTGGTATGTGTGGAGGCCAGAGGTTGACTTCAGATGTTCTCATATGCTGTCTATCTTACTTACCAAGGCAGGATCTCTGTTGAATCCAGAGCTCACAACTCTAGTTTAGCTAGACAGCTTGCCCCAGATTTCATTACTGCCTCCTGAGCACTAGGATTACAGGCAAATCTACATGCCCACCTAACATTTATGTAGGAGCTGGGTCTGAGCTCTAATCCTCACACTTGCCACCCATCTCCTAGATCAGAAATTACATCTATGATGATCCTCCTTGATTAGAAATGATCTAGAAAGAGGTTTTACTTTAGGAAGAAACAAGCTAAAAAGCATATGGGATTCTCTTTAGTTACTATAATTCTTGCATTATCTGTAGATAGACTATTAAACTATTTCAGAAAAGGAAAAATGCCAACCCTGCAAAATAAAAGCAAGGAGGAAAACATGACTTGTGAATGCCATATTGAATTAAGCACCTTTATAAAGGCTAGAGTCAGCTTACTTAGTTACCTAAACTTGTATTGTCTCGATGAGCTAGATGCAAGAACAAAGATTAGCATTTTCGCATACAGTACATTGAAGCAAGGACATTATTATTTTTGACATGTTTCCATTTTTAGGGTTAATAACTCTATGTATGTATATATTCTGAATGTGTAACACCATATTGAATCTAAAAGAATGAAGGTATAAAATCTTTGCTCTGTTTAGTTTTGAGGTAGGGTATCACTTTAGCTCAGGCTGACCTGGATATCACTTGTAGTCTCAGACTGACTCAAAATAAGCAATCCTCCCACCTCTGCCTCCTGGGTGCTCTATCATGTCCTGTATGCTTTGTTTTTTATAGAAATATTAATTTCATGCATCTGTGGATAACTTCTTTTAATTTGTTTAGTGCTCAACAAATGGCAAATGAACCCATATGATAGAGGATCTGCTTTTGGTAAGTAGATAAATTTTGCCTATTCATTGGTAATATAGATTATTGTTTTGAAAAATTCATGCAAATATCTAGAAGATTATTAAAATGTACATGAATGAATTAGTTTACCATATATAAGGATATAGTCACCAAACATTATTGTGTTGAAGTAGGAATAGACAGTGCTAATAATAGAAATTAATCCCACTATATATAAGACAAGTTAATATAGAAAAGTCGTATTTCATTTTAATGGGGAAAAATGTTTATTCAGTAAAGGATTCTGGCACCATTGGTGGTACATTTGGAGCAATATAAAAGTGATTTTTATGTTCATAACTAGAAATTCATTTTATATGTCCTTGAAATTTAATTTGTATTCAACATTTAAGTGTGGGAAATTGCATGTACTATTTAGTGTAAGAGGAACTTTCTAAGCCCAAATAGAAGACCTAGAAATTGTTTAAAAAGTTAGGTATACATGTTTTTGTTGTTGTTATCATAATTGTTAATAATTTAAAAACCTAATGGGATTCACTAATATTTCCATTTCTGCATATATTGTGTCATCCACCACCCTTTTCCTCTTGACGCACCTCCTCCAACATAGGTTGTATTTGACTTTTGTTGTATGTGTTTGTAATAAGGTCTCAAAGCTGGCCTTTAGCTTTTTTCTTTTTTATTTGAGAGAGAGAGAGAGAGAGAGAGAGAGAGAGAGAGAGAGAGAGAGAGAGAGAGAGAGAGAGAGAATATGAATTGGTATGCCGTAGCCCTGCAAACAAACTCTAGACACGTGTGCTACCTTGAGTATGTGGCTTTACATGGGTACTGGGGAAACAAACAACCCTGGTCCTTATTAGTCTTTTCAGGCAAACACCTTAACAGCTCATGACCTTGAACTTTTGATCCTCCTAAGATATTTGTGTAAAATAATTTTTATATGTAAAAAAAATGATAATAAGTAAGTCATAGATGTACAAAGAATACTTGAATGGATTTATAAAAGATAGGGAATCATTATAAATTAGAATTTTTTATGTTGATAGCAGGTGAAATTTTACCTGCTTGGGTAAGAGGAAAATGAGTAAAGCATATGAATGGGAAGTTCTTGGAACGAATTCAAATGGTCTAAGCACTCTATGGGTCAAACTCACAGGTAGAAAAATTCAAATTCAAAGGAGTTACTGCTTTATGTCCATCTTGCAGCAATTCAGATGTGTGATTAACTTCAGTTATTGCCTTTCTGGAAAGCAGTTTGGCCTTAACCTACTAAAATTAAAAATACATAGTCCAGGAGAATGTAACTCATTAGAGTAATAGTACCAGAATACAAAGGTATACATACAGAACTGTTTATTGCAGCACTGTGTATAATGGAGACAAAGTAAATGCTATTGCTAGGAGAGTGGTTAGCAAGCCGTGGGAGTGTCCTGTAGTCTAAGCTGGCCTTGAACTCACTATGTGGTTTAGGATTACTGTACATTCCTTATCTTCCTACTTCTATCTGCTAGGTGCTAGGATTACAGTTGTTCACCACCATATCCAGCTCACTAGAGCATTTTTTTTAAAGTTCAAAGTTTTATATAACTCATAACCACATGAGTGAGAATTTATGCTTTGGACAATTTAATCTGTGAAAAGTAAGATGTCAGGTGAGGTAATATTTTATAAACTTGGTCTACATTCTGGTGCTGAATATGGCTTACAAACATGAAATGGGACAGAAGTTATAGTTCTTTATGTGCTTAAAGGCCAGTAAATATTTACTATTTGGAAATTACATGTCTGAATGATGCATAATGGAAAATCTCCCGTTGTAGAGCCTTAATATTAAGTAATAAATAATCTGGTTACTTTGCTGTTATGATTTCTGGTCCCATGGATTGGAGAACAAGCCAAAGACAGTTCCTGTTATCTTTTAGTGTAGTGGTCACTGAAGCTGTAGTTTTATAAAAATCAAGGCAACAAGTAGTGATGGACCTGTGCTGCATCATCCTGGAGTACGGGATCCGGTGCCCTGCTGCAGTGAATCCTTGTCCTGTGTAACTGAAGACATTAAAGAGACTTCCTCCACCATATAGCCAAGGACATCTCAGGGATAATAGGGATGTTACTTCTAGAGACAAATACTGCTGTCACTCAGGAATCAGCAAGTCTCAAATTCTGGACCATTCTTACAAAGAATAATTAGTGAGACAGACTAAATAGTATTTATGTCAGAATACATGAATTATGATACTTGTACTGACTTTTTGTTTTTGTGTGCTTTTTCTCAAATCCAGCAATTGGGTCAGATGGTCTTTGCTGTCAAAGCAGAGAAGTGAAGGAATGGCATGGGTGCAGAGCTACTAAAGGATTAATGAAAGGTATTTGAGTTGCATTTGTATTCACAAATGTATAAATAATTTCTGTGTACGTGTGTCATACCTGTGTGTGGAAGCCAGAGGTTAGCCTAGAACTCAGTGGCTCATCACCATATTGAGTCAGGATTTCTCATTGAATCCATAGCTCACTGATTCAGCTAGTCTAGCTAGCAGGTTTGCCCAGAGTCCACCTGTCTCTCTCTCCTAAGCTAGGATTGCAGATGTGTGCCCCCACATCCAGTATTTGCATGATTTCTGGGGATCTAAATGGAAGGCCTCATACTTGCATGGGAAGCACTTTACCAGTTGAGCCATCTCTCTAGCTCATATGTATGTTTTTGAGATTATCAATAAATCAAGGATCTGGAAAGATTTTTAATGGAACATAAAGACCTATAGTTCCTCATTTGTTGCATACAAATTACAGTTCAAATGCAGTGGGGAAATTGCTATATGGTAATTAGTCACGTGTATATGATTTGTATAAATCTCAAAGTGTTTTACCTCTACAGGGAAACATTATTATGAGGTGTCCTGCCATGACCAAGGGTTGTGTAGAGTGGGGTGGTCTACCATGCAGGCCTCCTTAGACCTAGGTAAGTGCTCCTAAGGTGACTGAATTGATTTATATTTGTGGATTGTTATAAATATCTGCTCCTTACCCTGCTCTAGGAATGATTTGAAGTAACTTAACCTCTCTTCCAGAAACACATATTTAAAAAATATGAAGTTCGGGAGAATAAAATTTAAGAATATCAATGCAGTCAGGGAAAATTAGTATGTATGTAGATAATAGTATGTCATAAATATTTAAAATACTGTAAATTTGCACCTGAATTTTTTTAGTGGCCAAAGCAGAGATACACATCACATGTGTCCATAGTGTTGCATATTCTTCATAGGCTGAAATGAAGAATGGAGTAATACTTCAAATGTTTCAGGATTTGGAAACATAAGGGAAAGTTTTTTTGTGGTGGTTTCTCAAAATGGGGATATAAAATTACTTCTTTCAATGGGGCTACTTTTAACACATAAACAATCACTTCTTCAATCCAGGCACTGACAAGTTTGGCTTTGGCTTTGGTGGAACAGGAAAGAAGTCCCACAATAAACAGTTTGATAATTACGGAGAGGTGAGCTGTGATGTTGTTGACTTAACCAGCATTGGTAAACCTTCTTGCATTCTTTTTCTTTTTCTTTTTTTTTTTTTCTCTTTTTGGTTTCTAGGTAGGGTCTCGCTCTAGCCCAGGCTGACCTGGAATTCACTATGTAGTCTCAGCGTGGCCTCAAACTCATGGTGATCCTCCTATCTCTGCCTCCCGAGTGCTGGGATTAAAGGCGTGTGCCACCACGCCCGGCTTCCCTTCTTGCATTCTTGATCACTGACATGACAGGGTCTAACATGATTCTGAAATTCCAGGGTCTATCATAGAACAATCAGATTTGGACTTTAGAAAAGAAATACAAGACTAAGTAAATATATAATACAGTTTTTTTCCCCCTCAGGCATTTATTAGTCCTCAAATATATTTAATTTCCTTTCTTTTATCCCATTTCAATTTTGGCTTTGGACATTATCCATTGTATTCTAATTTTTTAGGTTTGATCATAGAGCTGACCCTAATTCAGTAATCATGAGCCTAGATAGAATGTTGATTCTAAGAAGCCTAACATGTTTCTATATTACATGTATTGTATGCTCAGATAAGCTTGCCTTTTATTTTATTTTGGGGGATAGGGTTTCACTTTGTAGTCAAGGCAGTTCTATTGCCTCACCTTCCTGAGTGCTGGGCTTACAGGAGTAAGCCACCACACCCAGCTCTGATAGGCATTTTTTGACTCCTATTCCACCACATAGAAAAATTTTGAAACCCCAGCACATGGCTTTGGTACTATGGTAGATGATCTAGTCACTTGATGAAAGCTCTTGTTCTCTGTTAATCACATTTCATTTTCTGGGTTTCCAGGAGTTCACTATGCATGATACCATTGGGTGTTACCTTGATATTGATAAAGGGCATGTGAAGTTCTCTAAAAATGGTAAGCTCTCTTGATGTTATTAGCGAAAAGATACTCAATATTTGTTATTTAACAACAACAACAAAAAATCTTCTCACTGTCTGCTTAAATCTTTTTGTCCTTCCCTCCTTACTTTTATTATTTGCTATGTGCCATCTACACTGGTGAGTGCTAGAGTCTTAACAGAAAATGGGAGACAAGCAAAGTTATTACTACCTCTAGGGATTTATGTATTACTGAGTAGAGGCAGGCCTAAATAATATGATAGGTGATAATAAGTCAGTGCCAATGGGGATAAAGTGGGAAAGTGAGTGAACAGTGGTGTGTGCTTTTCTGTAGGAAGGTCAGAAAGGGCTTTGTTGATGAGCCCTTTTTATTTAAATAGAAATAGAAGTCATAGGTGATAAGCTGTACTGATAACTTGGAAGAACATTGCAGGCATAGGGAAGAGTAAAAGTGATGGCTCTGAGATGAAAGTGTATTTATGGTGCCTTACTGACAGGAAGTACATTTGGAGCACACTGAGCTTGGAGGAGAAGGGGAAATGTTACTCAATGAGGTAGGCTGTAATGCAAGTTTTTTTTTTTTTTTTTGAGAGAGAGAAAGAGAATGGGCACACCAGGGCCTCCAGCCGCTGCAAATGAACTCCAGACACATGTGCCACCTTGTGCATCTGGCTTTATGTGGGTACTGGGAAATTGAACTCTGGTTCTTCTGCTTTGCCAGCAAATACCTTAAGTGAGATGTGAACCCTCTGGAATTCCCAGCAGAGGACTGGCATTATGTCTCTAATGACTGCTGAAAACAGACTAGTGGTTAGTAGATTGAAATCACCTAGGGAGTCAGGGTAGAATAGTAGAGATCCAGGGTCTGGACACCTGTGGCTAGATGTCAGCATATTGCAGAGGATCCAACAGAGGAGAGCAGCAATGCCTGGATTTGTGCCACTCAAGCGAAGAAAGTTTCAGGGAGGAGGGAGCAGTCTAGTGCCCTGAGTGGTTGAGGGTATTGTCTAAAGAAACAGAGTGACAGTTTGTTGCTCGATAAAGTAATGAATGAGCTGAGTCGGAGTGATATCAGTAGATAGTGTACTTATGAAAAGTGAAATGAGGGAGTTTTACTTCATAAGAGAAGAGGAAATTGAGAGATAAGTGGGAGAGAGATGGACTCCAGGGAGGTTTTTGTGTCTGTAATATGGGAATATGTTTATGTGCTGCAGGATGTCTAGAATTAGAGGTCATATAGATGGAGTAATTGAAAATGTAGAGGGGAGGAGGGAATAGTACAGGAGTAGAGTGAAAAGCTGAAGAGGTTGATCCTGGGCAGTCCAGTTTATGCATGGCTTCCAGAGGGAAAGAAAGCGTACATGTAGGCAAGGCAGTAGATTTGGTAGTGTGAGTATGGAAGTTTTTCTCTGATGCTTCAATTTTTCCGAGTTTTTGCTTATGTTTTTTAAGGAAAAGATCTTGGTCTGGCATTTGAAATACCAGCACATGTGAAAAACCAAGCCCTCTTTCCTGCCTGTGTTTTGAAGGTAATTAAAAGTCAGTCAAAAGATTTGCTGTGATCTAAGCTGCTTGATTTTCATTATATTGGGCAGTTTACCATTAGTTTAAAAATTCATTTTTCTCCTTTCTTCAATGCTAGAATGCTGAATTAAAATTTAACTTTGGAGAAGAAGAATTTAAATTTCCACCAAAGGATGGTTTTGTTGCTCTTTGCAAGGCACCAGATGGTTACATTGCCAGATCTCAGCACACAGGTACTTATTACCCCTGAGAATGTAGGGGTTTCTAGAATGGGGCTTCTCATAATGAAGTCCATTTGCCTCCCATTCTTTTTTAGTCAGATACCTTCATTTAACAAATCAGTAAATTTCAGTTGTAAAAATTCATAAACTGTTTTGTTGCTATAAAGGCATTCAGGCCATCTCAGTCATGATGGTAATGTGTAATGTGTATAATGGACTGAGTGTCTGTTGAGTGCCGTGGCAGTGTAGTAAATGTTTTCCATACAGCCACCCTACGAGGCAGGGCTCTTCACATTTACAAAGAGCCTGAGGAACAGGGATCTGAAGGAACTTGGCAAAGGTTCTCTATTGCTCTTCTACCTTACTTACTTCCTTAAAACATTTTTCACTGAATGTGGAGATTGCTACAAGCCCCAGAGATCCTCCTGTTTCTGCCTGCCTCAGTGTTGGGGTTTCAGATATTGTGGCCATGCCTCTGCCATTTTTATGTGGGTGCTAGGATTGAACTCAGGTTCTATCCTTGTGCAGCAAGTGCTCTTAGCTTTTGCGCCATCTCCCCAGTCCTTGTTTCCTATGCTTTGTGACAACAGTTTTTTTAAATCTTGACATTGTGGGCTCACGTGGTGGCTCACGCCTTTAGTTTTAGCACTCAGGAGGCTTAGGTGGGAAGATTGCAATAAGTTCTAGGCAAGACTGGAGCTACAAAATGAGTTTCAGGTCAGCCTGGGCTACAGTGAGACCCTTTCTTGCAAGGGGGCAGGGGAATTGACATTGGAATATTGACACTAATGTTCTAGAAGTAATGGTATTTTTAGGTGTGATTTAAGTATCTTCCTTATTCTCTTAAGGTAATGCACAGGTGACACAAACAAAGTTTCTCCCCAATGCTCCCAAAGCTCTCATCGTTGAACCCTCCCGGGAGTTAGCTGAACAAACCTTGAATAATGTCAAGCAGTTCAAGAAATATATTGATAATCCTAAATTAAGGTAAGTCTTCCTTTTGTGCTCAAATGCAGGTTGTCTTTAGGTTTAAAGTGTTTGGGGAGAATAGTAAAGTAGAAGAAAAATAGAGCATGTATATATGTATGATTTTTTTTTTTTTTTTTTTTGGTTTTTCGAGGCAGGGTCTCACTCTAGCCCAGGCTGACCTGGAATTCACTATGTAGTCTCAGGGTGGCCTCGAACTCACAGCAATCCTCCTACCTCTGCCTCCCGAGTGCTGGGATTAAAGGCGTGCGCCACCACACCTGGCTGTATGATTGTTTAAATATATTTTGATATATAATAACAAGTTTCTTTATAAAACTTTATTTAGTAAGTGTAGGTTTGGCTTTACTAAGCAAAATCAAATTATGATTCTTTTTTGTGTGTCTTAGACACTAGAGAGTCATGGTTAGTTAATAGTATTGGAATACAGGTCATTTTTTGTGGAGAGCATTTCAGTGTTAGATTCATTTTATCACATAATTTATGTAGAAAATGCATGGCTCTATTCCTAGCATGTTGGTAAACAAATACGAAAGGTTCATTCTAAGACTGCCCTACAGTGGTGTCCTTCTCCCATTTGGAGACAGTGTGGTTTTTTACCATTAGAGCTCAGAGACCCTAAGTTAATGTAGGAACTTGGGGGCCTTGGCTTCCTGTCTGTACTGAACCAGAACCTCCTCTTTTCTAAAAGAAAGACAGTATTAGCTCCCTGTGGTTCTTCTGACAGTCTCTGTGTTGTTGGAATTGCTCAACTTAGGAAACTGGCTCTGGGGTGGTGCCAACATAACGAACATTCATGGACTGGAAAGTTTTTTGTCTAGTTTTGTAATGGTCTACATAAGCTTAAGATAATGGTAGGCAACCATAAAACTGATGTTTAAGGAGTTGTAGAATAATAAAACTATTAAGTCATTCTTTTCAAGTAGTTTTTTAATGATCAATCAGATGTAACAAAATAAAGGGAAGAGGGGCTGCTTTAGAAAGTAGTGTACTATTAAAAGGAGATAATTTTAAGTAAGCCGCTTGAAGTAACACATTGAATTCACCCTTTATAATGTACAACTGCTTTTGTTTGGTTTTTGTTGTTTTGAAACTGGTCTACTATGTAGCTCAGGCTGGCTTGTAACTTGCTGTGTATCCCAGGCTGGCTTTGAACTCTTCTCCTTGGGTTTTCTGAGTGCTGGGATTACAAATATGCATGACCATGCCTGGCTAAAAAAGGTGTTTTAGTTTGATTATATTCACAGCTTGACTGTAATAATCATCTCCTCAGGTCTTATTCTAGGACATTTTCATCATCCCCAAAGAAACTCTTTTCCTCCTTAGCATTCAGTTTCTTTTTCGCTAACCTTGGCATCTCTAACTAGCTACTCATTTTCTGTTTTTATAGATGTGTCCATTCTGGCTATTTTATGTAAATAAAGTTGTACAATTCATGGTCTTCTGTGACTGGCTTCTTTCACTTTGTATATTGTTTTCAAGGTTTCTTCAGGTCAGCAGATATCAGTACTTCATTTCATTGCCAAAGATACTGTGTTTTATGGATATTATTATTAATAACAATAATATAATATAATAATATAATATAATAATATAATAATATAATAAAATAATATAATAATAATATTATTATTAATAACATTATTATTAATTTATGGATATTATTATTGAGGTTTGTCCATTCATCAGTTGATGAACATATGAGCTGTCCATCACCATGAGACTGGGGCTTATCATGCTATGAGCATTCAAGTCCAAGTTTGTATGGACATGCTTTCATTTCTCCTGGACATATATTTGATAGACTTGCTAGGTCTTATGGTGACTTAATGGTTAACATTTTCAGGAGCTACAAGCTGTTTTTCAAAGTAACTGTACTTTTTTTTTGTTGTTGATGTTGTTCTTACTAGAATAATTGAAGGGGCTGGGAGATGGCTCAGTGGTTAAAGGCACTTACTTGCAAAGCCTAATAGCCCAGATTCAAATCCTCAGTACCACATAAAGCCAGATGCATAAAGTGGTGCATGCATCTGGAGTTTGTTTGCAGTGGCAGGAGGCCCTGGTATACTCATCTATCTCTCTCCTTGCAAATAAATAAAGCAAAATAGATTGCAATTCCTCTGCATCCTCACTATGCTTGTTTTCTGCTTGTTTGAGTGTAACCATCATAGAATGAGTGAAATGTTATCTTGTGGTTTGGACTTGCATCACTAGAATAGATAATAATGTTGAACATTTTTTGTATTTTTTTGCCAAATGTCTTTGGAGAAATGTCTAAAACTTGTGTTCATTTTTATATTGAGCAATCTTTGTATTGATGAGTTGTAAGAGTTCTTTGTATATTTTAACATATATTACCCTGTGTATTAGATTTATGATTTGTAAGTATTTTTCTCATTCTGTGACTTGTCTTACTCTCTTTTTTAAAAAATATTTTATTTACATATGGGGGGGGGACGTGCCAGGGCCTCTTGTGCATCTGGCTTTACATGGGCACTGGGGAATTGAACTTGGGTCCTTCTGCATTGCAGGCAAACATCTTAACCACTATGCCATCTCTTCAGCCCCTGTCTTACTCTCTTTAAAGTTCTTAATTTTCATGAATTCCAATTTATTTTCTTTAGTGACTGATTTAGAATTGTATACTAGGTAGCATTTGCCTATAAACCCAAATCATGAAAATTTACTGAAGTATTTTCTGTGACTTTATGGTGTTAGGTCCTACCTCTATGTCTGACCAATCCATCCATCTAGTGTTGAATTTCATGTGTGGTATGAGGGAGGGGTTGGAAGATAGTCTTTCACATGTGCATATCCATTTGTCCCATCACCACTTCTTGAAGTGGGAAAAAAAAAAATCAAACAAATTTTGAGAGTGTTTTGTGAAATTATCTTCTTTTGCTTTATCTTTGGTCTATATCCTTTCTGAAGTCAGCTTTTATATATATATTTTTTGTTGTTGTTTGTTTGTTTTTTTGAGGTAGGGTCTCACTCTAGCTCAGGCTGACCTGGAATTTACTATGTAGTCTCAGGCTGGCCTCAAACTCACGGTGATCCTCCTACCTCTGCCTCCTGAGTGCTGGGATTAAAGGGGTACGCCACCACACCCGGCTTATATGTTGATTTTTATCTATTCTTTCAGAAGTACTTTATTCACTTCCAAGTGCATACATCTTAAAAGGTATACTGAGGCCAGAAGAGTTTGAGTTATCCTAATACAGAAAACGTGGACAAGGACTAATTGTTTTTGTGCTCTGATCTTTCTATATTCTCTTCAGTACTTCACCATACCTTAGCATTGTACATGGTTATTGGAGATAAAGTTCTTGTTTCTAGCCTTCTAGGTACTTACTTTATTATACCTTCTTTCTCTGACTTATTCAACCTTAATTTCCATCTGAAATGAGTACAAATCCAACAGTGTAAAGCAGGTTTTTACCCTTCTTCCTACATTATCACTCTGGTGTGTGTTTCAGGGAGCTTCTGATAATTGGAGGTGTTGCAGCACGGGATCAGCTCTCTGTTTTGGATAATGGGGTAAGTTGTACTTTTGATTTGGCAATATAATGCAGTTTTTCTAAGATAAATCAAATGAGATAGAAAGGAACAGAGGAGTACATTTGTTCAAAGACATCTTGCAGGTGTATCTTTTCTTTCCCCAGAACTATACTGAACAGTAATTATGCAATTGAATTTCAACTATGTATGTATAATTTTTATTTATTTAATTTTGGGGTTTTTCAAGGTAGGGTCTGGTCTAACACTAGCCCAAGCTGACGTGGCACTCACTCTGTAGTCCCAGGCTGGCCTTGAACTCACAGAGATCCTCCTGTCTCTATCTCCTTAGTGCTGGGATTTAAGGCTTATGCTATCATACCTGGCTCTTTGTTGTTGTTGTTTATCCTTGAGCACCTAAGAATGTCTTTCATAAATTAAAAGTTTCATGAAGTAAAATTTACTCTTCATCTTTAGATAATTGAAATAAACCAGAGTTGAGGATAAAAAATGGAAATGGGGTAGGGTCAGAGGAAAGTAAAAGTTTCAATGCTAAGACAGTTGGTAGTGATTTCATTGAGGGGACATCTGGGGTGAGATCTGAGTTAGGGAAGTATGACTGACAGACTTTGCTCAGGCACCCCATCATATAAGACAGCTAAGACATTGTGGTCCCCGTTATTGGGGGAGGTTTTGGATGTTCTTCAGAAAAAAATATTTATTTATTTATTTATTGCATGCTTTAAAAAATATTCATTTGTCTGAGAGAGAGAAAGAGGTAGATAGAGTGAGAGAATGGGCACACCGGGGCCTCTAGCCACTGCAAATGAAGTCCAGATGCATGTCCACCTTGTGCATCTGGCTTTATGTGGGTACTGGGGTCCTTCGGCTTTGCAGGCAAGTGCCTTAGCCACTGAGCCATCTAACCCTATTTATTTAGTGGCATGTGTGTAAGGGTTGCCAGGGCCTCTTGCCACTGCAAATGAACACCAGATGCTGGTACCACTTTTTGCATTGGGCTTATGTGGGTAGCAATTGAACCCATGCCAGCAGGCTTTTTAATCAAGACTTTAAACCACTGAGCCAGTACCCAGCCCCAAGGGACTTTCTTAACTGTGTTCATCAGCTATCTGAAGGTAGGAGTTCATAAAATGCTAAAAGTAAACTTCTTACAGATTTTTATTTCCATCCTTTCATCTAAATCACCTAACACCATGTCCTGTGAATAGTTATGCTTTCCTTCAGTTCCATTTCTGTCAAACTAAATTTGATGCTGACTGGACTTTAGATTTGACTTTAAGGAATCCTTTGAATGTACTTGCTAATACTATCTTAGGATGAGTATTACTGTTTTGATATATTCTTAGTGTATTATTGCTTATTTTAGTGGTTAGCAAGAGATTTAATGGGTTCATTCTCAGCTTTCATTTCTCATACTCAGATTATTTTTCTCATAGCATTCTCAGATGTTCAAGCTACACTGTATTTTCTAGTTACAGAATAGATCTGTTTTCATCAGTCATATCTCAAAAATTGATACAAAACCTGGCAAAGTAAAGGCAGCATTATTCTGTAGTTTTCTTGGAAGAATTCAATTCTCTTTTGCTTCTTAGGATATCTGACGTGCTAGTCTTCTGCTCATCTTTCCATTCTACATTTTCTACTGTTCCTTCCCGTCATCCTCTTAGTCAGCCTTAGCTGTGTGTGTGTCTTATGCTGAAGCCTGAGTTGGCTTGGAAATAGTAGAATTATGTTTCTGATCTTCTAAAGTGTTGTATTATGCAGCATGTGTAGTTGGGCCTGGTGGAATAGTTAGTGTTCTTATACAAGTAACATACATACTTCTCTCAGACTTTTCTAACCTATTGACCTTGGCTTGTAGCTGAAACTGTAACTGAAACTGAGGAAGAGAGAAACAGGCTGTGTGGTTAGAATCCCATAACAGAGAGATGTTACACAGACCCAGAATGGCATTTTTAAAAAATATTAAGCAGAGGGATACAGACAGACAAAGATAGAGAAAGAGAGACTGGGCATGCCAGGGCCTCTAGCCACTGCAAGAGAACTCCAGATGCATGCGCCATTTTGTGCATCTGGCGTACATGGGTACTTGGGAATTGAGTCCAGGTCCTTAGGCTCTGGAGGCAAGTGCCTTAATCACTGAGCCATCTCTCCAGCCTAGGATGGTGTTTTGTTTTCTGCTGTGTATAATACAAGTCACTGAGCTTGGCTTATAGTAGATTCTTAATACAGTGAACAGATTCAATCTTTACAATTTCTGACAGTTTCTTTAGCTTGAAACTTGTGTTTAGCTACCAGTATAGATGAAACTATCACTTCAGAAATCTATCTTCCCTCCCTCTCTTCTTTGCTTTCTGCCTTCTTTCCACCTTCCTTCTTTATAAGTGCTCCTCCACTGGATTTCCACCTCATCCAGTGCATAGTATTTTCTAATTCAGTTCTCACAATGGCCCAGTGAGATGGTACTCTTCCCTGTTTTTATATAATAAGAACAGAGCTTATGTCAAATATTAAGGAATTTACACAAGAGTGAGCAGCTCACAAAGAGAGCTTTACTCTGAAATCTATGTTCCCAGTATAATCCTTCCAGTGGACTTGGCTATGGGGTATATGTTGGAGGATGCAAAGTGTTAGTTCTTTGTACTGGCATAGGATTCAGTACTAATGTCATTTATGTATGTTTCAAAATTTTCTAATGATGTACAGTAAAACTTGCTATCATTAAGTTAGATCTTTTAGACCCTTTCTTATGTTTACACTCAGTTGAATACCAGTGTAGGTACTCATTTAAACATAGGAATAGGGACTAGGGATATGTCTCAGCAGGTAAGAGTGCTTCCTTTGCAAGCATGAGGGTTTGAGAGGACCTGAGACCGCTCAATTCTCCAGCACCCATGTAAACAAATAGACATGGCCACGCATATCTATAACTCTAGGACTATGAGGGAGCAGAGCTGGAGAATCAATGGGTCTTGTAAACACAGGAAGCTATGAAGTCAGTGAGACCCTGTCTCAACAAAACATGTGAATGAGTGATGAAATGGACACCTGACATTCTCTCTGGGTTCCATGTGCACATACATGTGTATACATCACTCATCCTATGCACACGCAAAAGAACAAATAAAAAATGGAAATAGAAATAATAGTTGTAAGTAGTGGTTGCATGAAATTAACTTGTAAGACATTTAGTATAATACATATTCACTGTAAGCACTTGATTAATAGTAATTACTATTTCCTTGGCAAACATTACCATTACTGTTAATTATAACCAAATTCATTGAGCACTCAATATAACTGGCTCAAGTGTTTGGTGTATCTTCTTTTAATTGTCAAAAACATTTTGTTAAGTAAAAGGTTTTCTCCAATTCAGTAAATGGAAAATTGATATTAGAAGACACTAAATCACTCAAGCTAATAACAGCTGAATCATGGTAGAACTGAGATTTGAGTCTTGGATTCATTTTTTAATTCATTTACATTTTTATTCTTAGAGAATACTGAGTTTAATATATATTATATATCAGTCCAAAATCAATAGCTGAAATCTTTATATTAATATTAAACAGAACACAAATATATACATATCATTATCTATCTATAACTTCATTTTAATAAATTTAGCATTGGCTGTAAATATTTCAATATGATCATTTTTCTTATTAGAAAATTATTGGTTGCTACTTTGAAGTAATTATAGTAAGTTTTCAGTTTTCAGCATGTGCTTCTGTTGCTGTCTTTCAGGTAGATATTGTTGTAGGTACTCCAGGAAGACTAGATGATTTGGTGTCGACTGGCAAGCTGAACTTATCTCAAGTCAGATTCCTGGTCCTGGATGAAGCAGTATGTTGAAATAGTCATGCTTGCTTTAAAAATTATATGCATTATATATATGCATATAATTTTTAAGGTAAAAGCTGTAAAATGATGAAAAACACAATTCAACTATAATCGCACTGCCTAGAGATAGTCATGGTCTGGTATATTTTTAATCTGTGGTTTATATTGATATAAATACAGATGACTTTTTGTATCTAGAGAATAAATCAAGCTTGAAACAAATATATTTGAAAAAAATTGCATATGTATTGAATATAAACAGACTTTTTTGTTTTGTTTTTTTTAAATATTTTATTCATTTTCAAGCAGAGAGATACAGAGATAGAGAGGTAGAGACAGAGAGAGAGAGGGAGAGGCAGAGAGAGAGATAGAGATAGAGAGAGAGAGAGAGAGAGAGAGAGAGAGAGAGCATACCAGGGTCACCACCTTGTGGGTCTGGCTTATGTGGGTACTGGGGAATTGAATCCAGGGCCTTAGGCACTGGAGGCAAGTGCCTTAACCATAAACAGACTTTTTTGTCATTGTTTCTTAAATATAGTGTAGCCACTGTCTACAAAGCATTTGCACATTTACATATTTAAATGATTTAAAGTCTGTGGGGAAATATGCATAGGTTCTTTGTAAGTACTATGCATTTTACATAAGGGTCTTGAGTATCTGTCGATTTGGGATGAAGCAGGGGTCCTGGAACTAATCTGTGGGGCTGTGGGTACTGAAAGATGACTTCTTTTATGGAGTTGAGATCAAGCTTTGAGAAATCAGAATCTAGCAAAATCTTTTTTTTTTCAAGCTATATAAGTATTTCATATCATTATTTGTAAATAATCTTTGAAGGCTGTTTAATGATCTGTTATATCGGAACTTCATGATTTAACTACTCAGACCAAGTATGTTGGTAGGTTAGCCTTTTACTTCATATACCTCTTTTTGCATAGATTATTTTTACGCACTACAAATTATTTATGACAAGGTTTCGAACTGTGGACCATCTGGAAAGACATAAATGTGTTTGAGGATTTTTAGATATTCTTCCAAAGTAGTCTCAAGATGGTTGAATTAATTTTTCTGCACTGTCTTTTTTGTTTGTTTGTTTATTTTGCTTTTTCGAGGTAGGGTCTCGCTCTAGCCCAGGCTGACCTGGAATTCACTATGTAGTCTCAAGGTGGCCTTGAACTCACGGCAATCCTCCTACCTCTGCCTCCCGAGTACTGGGATTAAAGGTGTGAGCCACCACACCCAGCTGCACTGTCTTTTTTTTCATATTAAAATCATAATCTTAAAGACATGGATTGAAAACTATTGTATCCATTCTAGACTATGGTTTTTGATTATTTATTGTAGCTTTTTCATATTTTAGTCATAAGGAACTTAAAGTAGAATCTATTACTTATTTTTAAATACCCAAAAGAAAATAATCATTTTGTAAATAAAAGTATAAATTAGCTTTCTTGTCTTGAATTTTAAATTTGAAAAGTAAACTTTAATACTGATTAAAAACTTGTATTTTCCTTTGCTTCCTGCAGGATGGGCTTCTATCTCAAGGTTATTCTGATTTTATAAATAGGATGCACAATCAGATTCCTCAGATCACCTCTGATGGAAAAAGACTACAGGTAGAAAATGGCTAACTGGTACAATTTAAAAATGCATGTAGAAAATTGTTATATATTATAGCCAAGTTTTTTGTTCCAGTAACTTCTGATTAAGTTAACTACTATATAAAACACCTTCTTTGTTACCAGACTAAATAGTACATACATTCTTAAATGTTATAGAAGACTACAGGCAAAACATTCTCAGCTGTTGTTTCATACAATGCATTTGGGTGTTATATTCCAGATTATCAGTAATGCTTGCTGCTTGACGGAGAAATAACCTTAGCTATCAAGAAACCATTACTGATGTATTAATAACTTCTGAAAATACTGCTTTTATTTTTCTCATCCTTCTTTCTAAGGAAGCTTTCAAAATGGAGAGGCTTTTGAAAAAAGGGGGGGTTAATAGAAACTTGTAGCTTTTGATTTTCAAAAACATTTTCATTTTAGTTTTCATAGGACCTTGAAGAAGAGAGGGCCTGTGTGAGAGGGGATGTAACTTCAGAGATTAGTCTGCCCAAAACCACACTGCTAACTGTTGTAGAGTCAGTCACCGAACTCGTCTGCAGATTCCAGGCAATATAGTGGGACGTAATACTGGCTTATACAATAAAAAGTTGTCTAAATTTGGCTTTTCCTATTCTTAGGTGATTGTTTGCTCTGCTACTTTGCATTCATTTGATGTAAAGAAACTATCTGAGAAGATAATGCATTTTCCCACATGGGTTGATTTGAAAGGAGAAGATTCTGTTCCAGATACTGTACACCATGTTGTTGTTCCTGTGAATCCCAAAACTGACAAGCTCTGGGAAAGGCTGGGCAAAAACCACATTAGAGTAAGTGATGTGAACATTTATATCGAATAAAGCAACTCATGAACTAGTTGTCCTTGGGATCTTAGTGTTGTTCAAAGCATTCAGTATATTGACAATTAATGAGAACTTGGGCCTTTAAAAAGCACTGAATAAATGATAGATTTCATCTTGTAGTTTTCTGTCTTTATACAGTAGCTTTTGTAATCATCTTCCTTGATATAATTTTTACAAATAAGATTGATGCAGTGATTTTCATTTTTAATACTCTAATAGGAGCCTCATTGTATCCTCTTGATGTGCCTGCTGCTGTCCTAAAAACCAGTTTCATTGACTGTCTTGTCATTTTCCCCTACATGTACGTTTATATACTTATACTAAGAATATGTATATTATAAATATGCAAGTCTAAAAGCTGAATTTGTATTGTTTCATTATTAAATTTATTGTTGTTTCAGTTAATGAAGGATTTTTCTGAATCTGAAAAATGGTTTCATGTACAAATCACAAAAATATATGCTTGAAATGTGGTCCAAGGACAAATGCAGTTCTCCCTTTAAAAAAAGAAAAGGACACTTGTTCTAAACCATAACTTAACATTCCCATTTCTCCTTTGTCCCTTGCTTTGATAGACTGATGACGTACATGCAAAAGATAACATAAGACCTGGTGCTAACTGTCCAGGTAAGTTGGAAGATCTTGAAAATGAATTAGTTTGCTTTCTTGAAGTCATATTATTCTCTTAGAGAATATGTAGTGACCCACAAAATTGGAGCAGGAGATTTGAAAAAAAAGCAATAAAAATAAAGAAATGAGGAATAGCCTGATGCTAGTCAACTAGAGGAAGAATATTAAGTATTGCATTTAGATATAATAGTGCTGTGATTTCTAAATCACAAATATTGTATTTTGTTTTTATTTTTTTCTTTTGGTTTTGGTTTTATCAACTTTGGGTCTCACTGTAGTCCAGGCTGACCTGGCATTTATTTACTCTGTAGCTCCAGGCTAGCCTCAAACTCATGATGATCCTCCTACCGCTGCCCCCCGAGTGCTGGGATTAAAGGCATGCACCACCATACCCAGCTAAATCACAAATATTTTGGGTTATTGAGTTCTCAGTAAACATAGAAAATATCAAATTCTTTGGAGACAGATTTTTATATTGACCCTGTAATTTCAGAAGAAGTGTCATATGAGGAATTTGGGGGTGATAAAAATATCTTTAAACAATTTATTTTTTTTTTTAATGATTTTTGTGAATGTGTAGTAAGATACTCATGATATAAAATTTACTATTTTAACTTTTGGTGTATAATCTGGGGCATTAAGTACATTAATATTGTACAACTTTCGCCATTATCCATCTCTAGCACTTTTTCAGATTCCTAAACTGAAACTATATACCCATTAAGGACCTATCAATTTATAAAAAGTCTAACATTAAATTTCAAGTCAGTGAAGAAATTTCTGTTGCCTGTCCATAATTATTGCAGTCAGCTTTCTCATTGATGCCAGAAAGACCCGGATCAAAAGCAGCCTGTGGAGGAAAGGGTTTCTTTTGGAAGCTCTTTATGGTAGGGAAGATGATGGCATGAGCAGAGACTGGACATCACCTCTTGGTCAACATCAGGTAGAAGCAGCAACAGGAGAGTGTACTAAACACTGGCACGGGGAAGCCGGCTATAATACCCATAAACTGGTCCCCAACAACACAGCTCCAACAACGTTCCAATTCCAAAATTGCTATCACCTGGAGATGAAGCATTCAGAACATGTTAAGTTTATGGGGGAACACCTGAATCAAACCAGCACAGTAATGTCTGAAAACTATATGAAGATGCATCAGAATACAAACATGGATAAACAGCTTTAAACCCACTGTACTGCCTGTCTGACACTAGATGTTTTGAGATCATTGCAGGGGTCAGTGCATTTGCTTTTTGGTTGAATTTACTGGAGGTTTTGCATCTAAAAGGTCTGAAATGTTGACTAAAAAGAGCTCCTTCTAAGTCAGTTTTGCGTGTGACTCCAGTTTAAACAGTATCACCTATCCTTCCTGTTTAGGAAAAAAAGAACAGTTGCTAATTTGCTATAATCTATCAGCCCACTTTCTGGGAGCACATTTTCTAAAATTCAAATTTTTAACACTTCTTGTATTTTCCTTATAAGTTTTGCTTAGCCTATACTACACTTTTAGAAATCAACAGAAAGGGCTGGAGAGATGACTTGGTGGTTAAGGTGTTTGCCTGCAAAGCAGAAGGACCTGAGTTTCATTCCCCAGGACCCATTTAAAGCCAGATACACAAGGTGGTGAATGTGTCTGGAGTTTGTTTGCAGTGGCTGGAGGCCTGGTACGCTTGCTCGCTCTCTCTCTCTCTCTCTCTCTCTCTCTCTCTCTCTCTCAAGTGAATAAAATAAATAAAACAGTTTTTTAAATGACCAAAAGGACTTTAGAAAATGATTGGACCATTGAGTTAAAAATCTTGTATTAAATAACAGAGTAACAACTACAGAACTGCTTAACACTGAAAATGATTTTGGAGGGTCAAGACTAAGAAATTACTAGCTAAGCTTTGATGTTAAGGTCTTTATTCCATAAAGTGGAGTATGAGCCACTTGGTGCTAGATTGATATAGAAAGTTTAGTATTTATTTTCAATAAAGGTTTTAATAATTGAATCAACATTTGTTGGGCATTGAGGTAAGTTAATGCAGAACATTATGACTAGTTCTTCATGAGAGGTAAGAACAAAGTTTTGGTGTTTGGTGTGAATAGTGTGAGTTGGTGTGTGTGTGTGTGTGTGTGTGTGTGTGTGTGTGTGTGTGTGCTTTAAGGGGTGTGCTTATAGGTGATTATACCCTATAAACTAGCATATAAAACATTAACAGAAAAATAAATGAACAAATGGCTTAGTTCATTCTTTAACCCACTATTACTTTGTCTTGTCTGTAGTACCTGTAGTGTAACACAACAGAAATTTTTAGGAAAGTTAAGGAGTAAGTTTGTGACTATGTATTCATGGCAAGTTCAGACTGAAGTGCTGTTGCTTTTTTGTTGTTGCTGTGGCATTCAAGAGGTGTGGTCAGAGGCTATTAAAATCCTGAAGGGGGAGTATGCTGTCCGGGCAATCAAGGAACACAAGATGGATCAAGCAATCATCTTCTGTAGAACCAAAATTGACTGTGACAACCTGGAGCAGTACTTTATGCAACAGGGAGGAGGTAGGTTTCCTTCTTTAAGTTGTGCTTATCTCCTGGCTTAGTAGATTGTTAGCCTCACATAATCTAGAATGCCTGCACAGACTTTAAAATAATGATTATACATTCTACCTGTCTGTTCATCTAGTATTTTTGTATAGGATAAGCCCTAAGAAAAACATGAAGCTGTATCTTTAGCACTATGAACCTGAATCACAGTATTCTAAGGCTCAAAATCCAAATGTATAAAGTTACTAGTTAACTTTAATATTGAATTTTAAAGTATAATTACTATAATAATGAATTTATCTCTTTTTAAGTCAGTAAATAGGGAAAGGAGGGATGAGGAGAAAACCATAAATAAGGCTAATGGAGAGAAAGAAGCCAAGAGGTTGTACATGCCTGTAATCCCAGCACTTGGATGGCAGAGAATGGAAAGTTGTGAGATTAAGGCTAGCTGTGCACATACAAGTTCCAGACCAGCCTGAGCTGCATAAGATATTATCTTAAAAAACCCAAGGGCTGCAGATGTAGCTCTAATAGTATAGCACTTGCCTGGTATGCACAAGGCCCTGTGTTTGATCTCTCTAGCACTGCAAAAAAAGGAATGAGAAAACTGGTTAGAAATTGGTGAATAAGGGCAGAATTGAGTCAAAATACAATATTTGCATTGCTGGACTCAAGACTTCTGCTAAAGGGTAGTTAGGTATATTTTGTTATGAGGAACATGCCAAAAACCAAGTACATGGAAAATTAAAAGGAAAAAGAATATAAAAGCATTTACTGGTTTAAAAGATACACATTCTATTATTTTAATGATAATACTTTAAATTTTAATATTAAGGCTAGTACATATTTATATGTGTTAAATTACATATAAGTATTTTTCAGTCAATCTAAAGGGAACTGGTCTAGTTATAATAAGTGATGAAATGGACTTTAAGACAAAAAATACTAGAAATAAAAAGGATCATTATGGTAATAAAACAATCTACAATGAAGATATGATAACTCTAATTTTGTGTTTATTATTATTGTAAGTAAGCAAACCAACATGAAAATGTCTATAATCAATTATAAAATGTAGAATGTGAGACCACTATACATTGTAAACCAAAAATAAAACAGGTTTTTGCAAGGGTAAAGAGTACACTGGAGTACTCTTGTGTTGTTGATGACAATATTTAGGGGTTAAAACCACCTTATGGTCATGGTGTTGTATACCTGCTTGTGATCCCAACTCCTTGGAAGGCTGAGGCAGGACTTTGATTCAAACCTGTGCAACATAGCAAGACTTTGCCTCAAAAAGAAACAGTGCTGCCCTATGCTTTTTTAAATAATTTAACTCCTAAGTATTTAATCAAGATAAATGAAAATATTTATTAATAAATGTTATGTATGCATAGTTATAGCAGCTTTGTTTATAATGTCCTAAAAAGAAAGCACATTAAGTGCCCATTAGTAGAAAAATGGCCATTTACCATGCTTCCACAATGGAATACTACTTAGGAGCAAACAAGAACGACTACTTACAGGCACAGTTAGGAATGAAAGTCAGAAACAGGAAAACAGTGAAAGAACTCATACACGAGAATATGATTGCATAATTTTAATTACATGAAATTCTGAAATATGCAGAACTAATCTTTAATTGGAAAAAAACTAGAGCCCTGATTGTCCACATGAGAGGTAACATGCTGACCAGGAGAGGGTACAGGAGTACTTTGTGAAATCTGCTGATGCTCTCTGTCTTGTTGGGACTTGAGAGGTCAGCACGTCTATTGTAACCTATTTCCTTGCATACAGCTTTTACCTCAGAAGAAAAAAAATCTAAACAAATATATGGAGGTTTAGTTAATGGCACATATGTCGAACCACTGATATCTGTAACTGACCTGAAATATATCAGATTAAAGATGAATTGATGGAAAGATGGAAGGATGCATAGATATGTGGAAAAACCAGTATGGTCAAATGGCACTGCTGGGATCTGGGTGATGTGCATGTAGACTTTCACTATTAGAAGTTTTTTCTATTTTGTTACATGTTTTAAAGTATTGATGTTGGACAAATACACAAAGTAAAAATTGACATGTATAAGGTAATATAAACACCACTGTTGTGGTAGAAGACTTTATATATTTGATATATTTCCAAGAGATAGAAAAATCAATAAGAATATAGAAAACTTGAACAACAGTTTAAAAGTTTGAACAAATGGTCACATTACTTTGAACAGCCACTCACACCTTTGTTAAAGTCGTGGCAGGCAGACTTGTCCAGTTTTTTATTATAGTGCCTGTTTTGTAGCATTGTCTTGTCACATTTTGAATGGAGAGCTTGATTGTGTAGGCCGGAATGCTATTGATCAAGTCTTAATATTCCTGAGCTCCTTTTGTTCTCCTTTCCTAAATACTCTGGTTGCTTCTGCTTAGGAAACTAATTTACTAAAAAGTACTGAAAACAAGTCACAGTATGTCCCACATCCCAGAGGCTTGAGGGAGGAGATACAGGATCTCCTCAGCACCCCAACCAGACAGGAGTGGTGGGTATATGACAGCACTTTTCTAACACTTAGGTTGAGAATGTGGCAAAACCTCAGCTATTTGCGGACATTTTGTTGTTGTCATTTCCTCCCTTCATAATTGGTTTTTGTTTTAGCCATTTTGAAACAGTACCTTAAAAAATTATTTACAAGCAGAGAAAGAGAGAGAGAGAGAGAGAAAATATGGGTGCACAAGGGTCTCCTGCCGCTGCCATCACTTTGAATCTCTGGCTTTATGTGGGTACTGGGAATCAAACCTGAGCTGTCAGGCTTTGCAATCAAACATCTTTAACTGCTAATCCATTTCTCCAGCCCGAAATGGTATTATTTAAAATGTATTAGTCTCTTGAATTCTCAAGTATAATTTTATTGATCCTAATTTACTCCATGGTCAGGTGAGAATTGTTATTCAGAATTGTCTCTTATTGGTGCTTACAGATTCTCTAGTTCCAGAAGGATGTTTGCTCTGTCTCTAGGTAGAATTTCCCTTTTCTCTTTGTGTGTCCGTTTTAAAAGGCTAGCCCCCATTGTACTTACTTCCAGCATAGCATCTCTCTGTCCTCCAGGTGTCCAAGCTGCAGTGGCCAAAAACTCCCCATAACTCATTTACTTAGAACACTGGGAAGACAGGAGGCTTGTAAGGAGCTTTATACTGCTTCTCAGCCTTTGGGCTAAGATGAAGTGCAGTATCTGTTCTTACCAGGACTGAGCTTCATTATGCTTCCTTTGGCTCCCAAGAATGAACTCTGTATTGTTTGCTTCATAGTTTTATACCTTATGATAAGGCTCCTGGTGGATACAAATGAATTTTAGTTGGCATACTTTATTTCTCCTACAGAGGGAGAAGGGCAACTTAGAAGTCGGTTTTAATGTTTCATGGAGTTTATTTTAATGGCTTTTTACCTGTGACAGAAATTTTGTTAACTTTCATTTGTGTCAAATTGGAATATAGATTTTTATAGAATTATACAGTACTATAGTCTGAATTTTATTATCTTTTCAGTACAGGCTTAGGCATAATCTTTTCTGAGATCAAACATTCAATATGCTTTTCAATAGGACCTGATAAAAAAGGACACCAGTTCTCATGTGTTTGTCTTCATGGTGACAGAAAGCCTCATGAGAGAAAGCAAAACCTGGAAAGATTTAAGGTACTAATGCTTACTTGGCTTCATTTGCTTAATAATTAAGGGAGTTGACTATACTTTTCCTCAGTGCCAGTTAATATTGTTAAAACAATTTTTATCCTAGAAATTTTAAAGTATATCTACCTTTATTGATTGATCATCATAGCAGAGATTAGTCACCTTTGACACTCAAATGATAAATTTCATGTTCTCTATTAGCCTAGTACTACAGTGGTAAGAATTTTTCAAATTAAAGTTTTAATTGAATTCTTCCAGGTAGGCAGGCAGTACTATAGTTACTGCCCAGCTCACTGCTCTCTTGTAGTGCATGCAGTAAGAAATTTTTTTTATTATTATAAATAAGTAGAAACTCTGTATATGTTGGTCCCCCATTTTCTTCCTCCCTGTCTCTATTCTACTGAGGATCCTTCCCAATGTGATTGCTGGAATGCTCCATGGGATGAAGGGCTATGAGTTGTGCAAGCAGCAAACTATTTTTTTTTTGGGGGGGGGGAGAAAGATGGGGCAATGTCTCTGGATATCCCCCCCTACCATGGCTTTTAAATTCTTTCTACCCCCTCTTCTGAGAAGTTCTCTGAGCCATGGTGGGTGAGTTTTTACTCTGCTTTAGTGTTGAGAACTTAAGCGTCTCCAGGTTTCTACTTTGGACTATTTTGAGTATCCTCCATGTCTGTCACCGTTATCCTTGTGTAGGTCATCGGTCTTGCTGTGGAAGCAGTACTCTTGCTTGTCTCACCAATTCCTCTGATTTCACATGGGTCCTAGATGATGTGTTAGGGGTGGTTCATCTGCCTGGGAGTCAGCTTAATCATTTCAGGTCTTGTTGGTAGAATTGGAATGTCCATGGTTCTCACTGCCTTCTAAAAAATACAAATTCTCCAATGGAGAGTGAGATTAGAATAGGTTAAATGTGACAAACAATATTAATTTGGCAAGATTATGATGGGTGTAGCCTGTCTTTTGGCCCATGGTAGTGGGGACTTTCCCTTGGAGTCTGGATTCTTGGTCTCCATAGGAATTTGCCTTGAATTTCAGTTCCAGCTAAGGGTTTCTTGCCACTGAGCAGATCTCTTAGCCAATCCGAGAGCCATTAATTACCCACCTAGGCTAAGTGCCACTATTGCACAGGTGAGTAATTCTTGTCATGCTGGTTGCTGTTGTATAGTAGTGCCCTCTGCTTTCTCCTAACATTGCGGTCCAATTTCCCCTGGCAGCTCATGTACCTCTCACTATCCAGCACTATATGGACTAACCACCTGGAAACTGGTTTCTTTCTAGGTTCCTACAAGGTCTCTTGGTGTTGTGTGACAGCTGCCTGAGGTGTCTTCAGCAATAGGGTTTTGTCTTTTGCCTGGGGTGGGTAGTCAAGTGCTTTGACAGAAGCCTGTCTTGTTTTAGGGACCTTGTAGATCTCTGATCAACAGCTTAATGGAACCGATTTCTGGCACAGGGAGTTATAGGCCAAAGCCAATTCAAAAATCAGCTCCAAATGAATTAAAGACCTCAATATAAGGCCTGAAACTCTTAAAAACCTGGAAGAAAAAGTAGGGGGAACTCTTCATGAGATAGGAGTAGGGAAAAACTTCCTGAGCACAACCCCAGTAGCCTAGAAGGCTCAAGAATCACTCCAATGGGACCTCATCAAGCTAAAAAGCTTCTGTATAGATAACACCATATATAGAGCCAATAGACCACCATCAGATTGGGAGAAAATCTTCACCAGCTACACCACAGACAGGCCTAATATTTTGAACCTACAAAGAAACTTAAAAAAAAATCAAACACCCCTTCTCAAAAACTGGGACAGTAAACTGAACAGGGAATTCACAGAGGAGGAAATACAAATGGCCAATATTCATTTAAGAAAATGCTCAACATCCTTAATCATCAAGGAAATGCAAATCAAAACAACAATGAGATTCCATCTTACTCCAATTAGAGTGGCAATCATAAAAAAATCTACCAACAGTAGATGTTGGCAAGGATGTGGGAGAAACAGGAACCCTCATTCACTGCTGGTGGGAATGTAAACTTGTACAACCACTGTGGAAATCTGTGGAGGC
This sequence comes from Zapus hudsonius, assembly GCA_004024765.1. Classification (NCBI taxonomy): domain Eukaryota; kingdom Metazoa; phylum Chordata; class Mammalia; order Rodentia; family Dipodidae; genus Zapus; species Zapus hudsonius. The sequence goes on from PVHP010000054.1 coordinate 167,894, forward strand.
TTCTGAAAAAGATGAATATAGAGTTACCAGCTAAACTGGGCATCTACCCTCAAGGCTCCCCTCCTCAATACAGAGACATTTGCTCAACCATGTTTATAGTTGCTCAATTCACAATAGCTAAGAATTGGAATCAACCCAAATGCCCATTACTGGATGAATGGATATGAAAGGTGTGGTACAAATACACCATATAATTCTACTCAGCAGTATAGAAAAATGACATAATGAAATTTGCAAGAAAGTAGATACACTTGGAGCAGATCATACTCAGCGATTTCATATAAGAACAGAGAGACAATGCCACATATTCTCCCTCATCTGTGGTTCCTAATCAGATTAAGCTTGAATAAGCAAACCTGACGACATGCAAATCGAAAGTCAACAGGGATGGAAGGGAATGGGGAGGGGGAATGGGAGGGCATTGGAAGATATACACAAAACTAAATCCAAAATGAATTGATACCATAGAATCCTTACTCTTGGGCAGTAGGCTAAACAGTATCATCTTCTAGAGAAATATGGGGGTATTGTTTGGTAAGAAGGGCCTTGAAGGGGCTGGGATGAAGCCTAGCTCAATAAGATTTTTAAAATCTCTCAGGTATTTTTAGAACTGTTAGATAGGTAAGCCATGTGTCATGTTTGTGGACCTGTTTTTTGTTTGTTTGCTTATTTTTTAAATGAAAATCTGGGGTTCAGATTTAGGTAAGGCACAAAGGTGTATTTCAACTCTGCCCATCCTTAAACCCCTAACATCCCAGAAGAGTAAGGTTGCCTCTATTTTGTGTGATGTCAGTATTTCCTTGCTGGGGTGTATCCACTCTGGTGGATAACAACGGTTGTCTTGGGAATCTCTTTAGACAAGTTGGGCATGTGGCCCCAGCTCTCCTGTGGCCAATGAACACAGAGTCAGAGCGGGCCAACTCCACATTCCCTTCTCTTTAACAGGGACATTCTAAACTTCTGGCAGTCTCTGTGAATTGAAGCATAAATAATGTTGAAAGTAGGTTGCTACAGAACACCTACAGCCTTAGTATATGATAAGTTCTTTCTGTTCAAGTGACAACCATGGTCTTTTTTCCAGTAACTATTTAACATGCACCACCATGCAATACTGCAGATCCATTGGTATCCTCACCAGAAAGTGTTAGTATCTCTCAGATATTCAACTTCTGCCATATTTTTCCTCTAGAACACAAGATTGCTAAAACTAAACATCTGCTTAGAAATCTGATGACTATTTACATGTTAAAAGTTTTTTCCCTCACCCAAGATTAGAAATTAACACTTCCCAAGGCTGTGTGTCTCATGATCCAATGTGACACTCAGGACAAGCAAGTCCCTGTGTAAAGAAAGGGTTCTTCGATGAGTTGCAGCCCCTCTAATGCCTGTGACTGCAGTGATGAGAAGTGCTGCAACACTGAGAGACAAAATGCAAACCACACAAATAATCCATTTCCAAGGTTTGTTTACAGAGAGGGATTTATTCATGAAACATTCAGATTTCAGGGGGAAATCATGTCATTATTGCAAGAGGAAAACATAAAAATCTCTTTGCACTATGAATTCATGTGGCTGAGAGTTTCAGATAGGGGGAATATAGGCCTTAGCATTCCTCCAAAAGTAAAATCTAAAATGCAGAAAGAATTGCTGGTCACAGTGAAACATTGTAATTTATTAGCTTCACTTGGAATGGTGGGCAGTCATGGACATGATTGAAAGATAGAAATGTACTTTGCTGGTGGAACAGCTTAGAGCAATACTGAAAAACAAAAAAGTCTGTATTAATACTTGTAGAGAACTTTATAGATTAAATGAGAGACATTAAAGCATTGTTTTGTGGAATTATATTTTGTTTATTTTGTGTGGAGTAGACCTTTCCAGTTAATGTGCTTGGTACATAGAAATGGATTTCAGAGCTCCTGTAGGTGGGTAGGGCTTGGACCATTCAGATCTCACAAGTAGTCTTATTCACTTACCAGTATATCTGCTCCAATGAACATATAGGTGTCCTCTCTGGGACCCACAGTATGAAGAAGGTGAAAAGCACTGGGCTTACTTAAAATTGGATTGTGTTTCCAAACTGAACATCACTGATGTTGCTTTTCCTCCTTTCACCATGTACACCACCATTCTCTCCTGGAGTGTCAGAAGTCAGCATGCTTTTCTCCCCTCCAGTTCTAATTTTACGGGACACAAGTAACATCCAAAGGCTAATATGTATTTCCTTTGTAAATTAAACACTTAGGCTCCATTCCCTGTTCTTTCCTTTTGGGATTTTACCTATTGTTCCAGAAAGTATAACCTCAAGATGATGTATCTAGTAGTCTAGATTTATTTTAACTTAAAAGATAATACTTAAGTTTTTAAAATATTTTATTTTACCTTTTTCTCAAATTGCCAAAGATCTTTCTAAAGATGATAGATCTCTAAAGATAATGCCAAAATTAAGCAGAACTTTAATGTCTTTGGTGTAAGAAAAAGAGAATGAATTCAGCATTTGATTTATTCACCTTCAAGACTTGGCCCAGTAAATTATATATCTAAATGTCTAATCAGAAAGTAACATTTAGTTATTAAGTCCTTATTTAGGGGAAAGATGGCATTTACTTTTATATTTTAATACATTTGCTAACAGATTCCTTTTTCCCTCATTTCTTTTTAGAAAGGAGACGTAAGATTCTTGATTTGCACTGATGTAGCTGCCAGAGGAATTGATATCCATGGTGTTCCTTATGGTAAAAAGAAACTTTATGCCTGGAGTTTAAATTTTGTAGAATCCATGTCCATGAAGCTATCTAATCTGTTTGAAAAGCTTATAAACAAATGGCAGGTATTAATCATTGCTTGTGTTTGCAGTTATAAATGTTACCTTGCCTGATGAAAAGCAAAACTACGTACACCGAATCGGCAGAGTAGGACGAGCTGAAAGGTACTGCTGACGTTTCTTCCCCTTTAAGCTCCTGTTGTTCCAAAGTAAAGTCTAATAAGAGCTTCTCAAATCTTTTTAGGATGGGTCTGGCCATTTCCCTGGTGGCAACAGAAAAAGAAAAGGTAATCTCTTTAGTGCTCTGTTACTTTCATCTGGTGCTGTTCTGTGATTTTGTATGTTGGAAATACAAGCAGCTTAATTTTTCCATGTAAACTGATCAGCTGCAAAGGGAAGGCATTTTTCCTCTAGCCATTGAATGGACAAATAACAGAATGAGATTTAGAAAGAAAAGCTGTACAATACGATTTTTCTTAATAGGCATACTGTAACTATTTAATAAATCTTAAATACTGTATATATAGTTACCATAGGACACTATATATATGCATATATATGTGTATACAGTGCATAGAATACTGAAATGAGGTGATTTTTTTATATAATTAGAAATTTATAGAAAAGTTGCATTTATAAGGTACTCCTATATACCTATTTTCCAAATTGATTGCACATTTCATATATGCTTTGTTATTCTCTTGTAGAAACATTTTAATTTTTTGTATTTTTAATATTAAATTTGAATTGTTTATACTAAATAACCAGGTTTTTTGATCTTTGCTTTTTCAGAGACTTTCTGTAACTGAGATAATAATTTTTAAATAAACTTTTTTTTTAGCATTTTTTTTCTTAAATATATATTTATTGTCCATAATGAGTTACATATTTCAGTGGGCAAACAATGAGTTGTTATCCCCAATTCCCCAATGCCCCCCTCCCCATCCCCAATCAGCTGGATATTCTCTTCCGTGGGCCGTCTGGATCAGTCCTTGTGGCAGGGGACCCTGGATAGCCTAGTAATCAGCCCGGTCCTCCTGGCCCTAGTATGTTGATACTGAAGGGTGCCATGCCTGTGGATAGTCTCCCCCACCACGGCTCTTACAATCTTTCCGCCCCCTCTTCCGCATAGTTCCCCTTTAAATAAACTTTTGTGTTACTTTTAAAATAACTTCTCTTTAATGAGCCACCAAGGAGTAGCAGTCATGAGATAACATATGTAATCTATTTTTCTAGCATCTTGAGGAAATAAATGTCTTTGATCAGTGGCAATCACATATTTATATGTGTTCATGTTTTTTCCCCTGTTTCATGAAGGTCTGGTACCATGTGTGCAGCAGCCGTGGGAAAGGGTGCTATAACACAAGACTTAAGGAAGATGGTGGCTGTACCATATGGTACAATGAGATGCAGGTGAGACTTTGTGGAAGATTCCCACAGTTTCCTGAAGTTGGTATAATGGAGCACATTGTCCTAGAAAAGTCATGTCTCCCCTTTATCAGTTGTGATAGTAATAATTGGCTAGTAATGTTGGTTATAATGACAACTTGTGAGCTCATCTCTAGAAACCTAACTTTCATTATACTAGGCACTCTGGCTTTCCTAGTTTTATTTAATGCTGTTAGAATACAACACTATCCATATCAAAGTGAGATTTTCTTATTTTAAAATTTTATTTTATTTTTTTAGCTGCTGTCTGAGATAGAAGAACACCTAAACTGTACCATTTCCCAGGTTGAACCAGATATAAAGGTTCCAGTGGATGAATTTGATGGGAAAGTTACCTATGGTCAAAAAAGGGCTGCTGGCGGTAAGCTTTTTATTCTTCCTCTCTCTCTCTCTCTCTCTCTCTCTCTCTCTCTCTCTCTCTCTCTCTCTCTCTCTCTCTCTCTCTCTCGCTCTCTCTCTCTCTCTCTCTTTTTCTTTCTTTCTCTTTTGGTTTTTCAAAGTAGGGTCTTCCTTCACTATGTAGTTTCAGGGCAGCCTCCCAACTCACAGCGATCCTCCTACCTCTGCCTTTCAAGTGCTGGGATTAAAGGCCTGCACCACCACACATGGCAGGTGGTAAGCTTTGAGTTATTTCCATGTCTGTTTTAATTGGATATGTTCCCCTTACCTCCCCTCTCCCACACACATACAAAAACACTTTGTAGCCCAGGCTGACTTCAAACTCAAAGATTCTCCTGCCCCTTGAGTTCTGGGATCGTGATCATGCACTACTACACCTTGCTAAATGTACCCATTTAGAACATCAGATTGTGAAGACAGTGATTTTTGTTTCCTTATGTGTATATTATTGGCATATTAAACATTTTCTACTAATCTCCTAGCACTGTGTGATCTACATGAGAATGAAGGACAGCAGCTCAGCTGTTTTTCTTAAAATTCAAATGTCATAAGTGTACTCAAACCTTTAATATTATGAAAATATTATGAAACAAATATAATAGCTTATCTTGAGTGAAGAATCCAAAGCCTTTATCATAGCTTGTGCCTGAACAGTTCAGGCTAAACTAATAGTTTGCAAACCAAGGGAGTGGTGGTTAGGGTTAGTGAGGCCTACCTAATCATTTATTCTAAATAATTGATTTAAAAAATTGAAGCTAACTACTCTGTAGATAACTTGCCTAGTTGTACATTTTTATAGCTAGAAGCAATGTTTGAAGTGAACGCCAAAGTATTACTGACAAGTATTTGGAGCATGTCATTTACATTACTTTGGGATTTGTGTGTGTGCTGCAGGTGGAAACTATAAAGGCCATGTGGATATTTTGGCACCTACTGTTCAAGAGTTGGCTGCCCTTGAAAAGGAAGCACAGACATCTTTCCTGCATCTTGGCTACCTTCCCAACCAGCTGTTCAGAACCTTCTGATTTTCCTGTAGATGGAATAAGATTGAGTAATGAAGTCTGTAGTCTTAAAGCTTACAGTTATATCGCTCCTAAGCAGCAGTGTTATAGTAATGAAACAATTTATGCTAACTCTTGCACATCAAGAAAAAGAAACATAAGTCTTTGGAATTCTTCATAAAATTCTTCATTTTCATGGCAGTCTCATGAAAATAAATTTGACAACTATATTTTCACGAAGGTTTGTGTCTTCTTTTAAAGTTATGCTTTCTTTTTCACAAGGGGCTTATAGAATAAGGTTTATGGATGGAATTTGGCGAAGGACCCACATGCTGCCACAGGCAAATGTCCTATGACCACAGGAGTGGTCTCAGGTGGAGTTGATTTTTAAATGCTAAGGTTGTAGGTACATGTTGAAGCTGGAGGAGAGTTGTAACATGGAAGAAAATCAGATAAGCCCCAAGGCAGAAGGGCTGCTTGATTAGTTTGGAAAACTGGGGGATTTTCAGGAGTAAGAAGAGGGTTAGGGTGTGGGGACTGGTGACTATTGTGGGTGACTGTGGAGCTGTGTCTCTGACTGATGCCCTTCTTTTTAGGAACCTTTCTTCCAGATGATGCACAGAAGACAAAACTAATCTACTGCTCCCCCGTGTCTTAAAGTCCAATCCAGACTTTTGCTTAAGACACCACAGTGAAAAAAATAGTGCAATTAAAAAATGTTTTTGTTTATTTGAAAGCAGAGAGAGAGAGAGGTTGAGAGAAAAGAGACAGAGAGAATGAGTACACTAGGGCCTCCAGCTGCTGCAAATGAATTCCAGATGCATGTGCCACTTTGTACATCTGGCTTTATCTGGGTATTGGGGAATAGAACCCAGGTCATTAGGTTTTGCAGGCAAGCATCTTAACTGCTTAGCCATCTCTCCAGCCTGGAAAAATTTAAATACATATAAATGTGCTTTTGTGATTCTTAGTTTTTAAAGTAGTTTCTTGAGAAAATGTTCTTGGCCTCAAGTTTCCCTAAGAGAGAATTCCTTACACAATGATTTTCAAACCATTTGCACTTACATATTTCCTTCCGGCAATGCTTTGAGTGAAACGTACAAGTAGAAGAAAGCACTAGAGGAAAGACATTAGTGATGCATCAAATTCAGAGCCTTGTGCGAACTGGTTTAGGATGGACCACTTTCTTTGGAGATGGTCTAGACCAGCATAACAAATCTCACAGCTGTGAGAGGACAGTTCTTTGTGGTCCTCACACTGATCACTTCTTAGAGATGGACTGCTAGTAGATACACAGCAGCAAAGAGGTCTGAGGCTCTGACTGACTTAGTAGTAGAGCTGATGGTCTCATCGTATCTTTGTTCTATAGGGCAATGAATTGAACTTAGAGAGGAAGCTCTGTTCACATGGTAGAACTAGAAACAACTCGGGTCTCCTGCTTTTAGTGTTTGCTCTGTGGACTTCTTTTGAATCATGATTGTGAGATTAAAATGGGCAGGCCAGAGAACATTGCTGGGTTGAGCTGCAGAGCCACAGAGAGCGTGGTTCAGTTTGTCCTCTTCAAATTGCTCTTCAGAAAATCTCATGTAGACAGACCAGAAGGAGGTTAGAGACCTGGCCTGTTACTTGTTTCCAACGACTTCAGCAGTAATCCTTCCCTTTATTCTTCCTCCCACTTCGGATGCTCTTAGGATAGGAGCTAGTTGCCTCCTTTAGAGAAGTGTAGGAATGGGAGCACCACATGACAAGGGATCTGGCTGTCCCTATGAAAGCTGCTCACCCTCACCAAACAGCCCGTTAGATCTTATGTGAGCCACTGTACAGTGGGATCTCTTGTTACAGAACTTTAGTCTCTGCCCCAACTAGTACAGAAAATGTTAGACATGAACCTTCACATGGTTCCTGACTGCTTCTACACTGCCCCTTGTTTTCTAAGCTCTGTAGGAGCCTAAGCAGCAATGCCAAGGCTTGTTCCACCTCAGCACAGGATGGGAGTGGTCTACGGTCTTCAGGACCTTGTTGCATACTGTCTTACCATCTAGCCACTGCCTTGTTCGTTTTCTTAGGCGTCACCTTCAGGTTTGATTGTGTGGCTGTGATTATGTCACTTTCATACTGATGGAAGCTGTGCAAACACAACATTTGGGAAGAGAGGTGTAACTAATTTTAATAGATTTAAGTTTATTAAGTTCTGATTCAGGCTTACTTCTTCCCTATATTGAAGAAGAGGTTTGAGCCTCTTATTAAGACAGGCCTACATGAGAGCATAGAAAACCAAATTAAAAAACCAAATGTGGCTGTTGCTAAGGACTGGTTCTAAAGGATTCAAACTAGTGGCCTTAGATTTTAAGATTCCCTTTTTATACTTCATCCTCAGTACATCTTTTCCTGTCAGAACTATAGAAGTTTCCATTTCTCCATACTTTTCATATTCTCACTTCAAAGAAAGTTACTGCTAACATTGTGGTTTGTTCCTTTATGGTTTGTCAATAGATAGTTTTAAATAATTGAATATAGATAAATATACACACATAATATTAAATTTTCATTTAATATGTGTATCTCATACTGGCTGCATAATCCATTGAGTGCTGTGGTTTACGAGATTGCGCTTGTGATCGTGAGCAGTGAGGGGAATGGAAAGGATATGAACTTCACAGTAATAGGCCTGGATTCAAATGTGACTTTCACCCATACTCTCAGTATGACACAAGGCAAGGTCACTAGCGTCTTTAAGCTTTGGTTTCTTCATGAAAATAATTTGTATTATTTGTTAGCATGTCAAACATTCAACAAGAGTTCAGATATGAGGCACTCATAGCACCTTTTTAGTGTTTACACTGTTAACATGGTTCTTGGCTTATGTATAATATTGCAGCCAATTTCTTTCTTCTGCCTTTTGAAATATTTTCTTACAGTCCTAGAAATGGAAGTAATGAATTCAAGATTATGATTACTTCCCAGCATTGTCAGTATCTGGTTACTTTTTGGGAAGATTGTGCTGGTTGACATTCACAGGAACAAAAAAATTCTGTATAATTTAATTCACAAACTGAAATTAGTTTGTTGCACCTAAACATTTATTTTCACATTACCTGTTCGTATGTTGTGTAAATGAGTGCTGGAGAGTAAAGCCAGTGGTCTCTCTCTGTGCAGTTGCTTGCTGGGCACCCTCAGGCCCTCCACTGTGGTTTCCACACCATCTTGTCAGATGACAAGCTAGAATCCAGGCTTGTTTTGAACAAGGCTGCAGGCTTCTTTCTTTTTTTTTCCTCCCCCATTCTCCCCCACCTTTTTTTAAAGGTAGAGCTCTGTGTGGCAATGAGTCAGAACTGCCCAGATTTTAAAAAAGAAAGCAAAAAAATTGGTTCCCAGCCAATTCTAAATGGGCAAACCCATTTAATCACATTCCTCAACTTGTTTTGACTTAAAAACCAACTATGTACTTTATTGCTCTTTGAATGAGATGTAAAATGTTTAGGTAAATATACAGTGAGATCTAGGGTAGATTCTCTTATAGTAGTTTTACCATTTACCTGTAGATATTGACGATTTCTGAAATAGTATCAGGGTTTCTGTCCCCCACATGAGCTTATTTGGAAGAAAAAGGACTATTTGTTAGAAAAGCAAAAATGTAATGGAACAGGAAGGAAAGGGAGGGATACTATTTTGCTACTCCAAAGTAATTGATAGAGGATTCCTTTAGGGGGAGGAGAGGAGGGGGAATTTTTGCTGTTGTTTTCCATTCTATTGTCTTCAGTAATTACCTTTTATGTAAAATCTTTTAAAGCTTTGGCTTTTTCCTTTTGTGTGTGTGTGTGTGTCTGTGTCTGTGTCTGTGTCTGTGTCTGTGTCTGTGTGCTCGCCTGCACTTGTAGGCCAGAGGCCTATGTTGACATACCTTCCTGTCTACCTCATTTGTTGAGACAAAGTCTCACTGATTTTATGAACCCTGACTCTGCCTCCCCAACAGTAGGATTATAGACACATGACGTGCCTGGCATTTTACTTAGTTGCTGGGGCTCTGAAGTCAGGTCCCATGCTTTCATAGCAAGCACTGTACCAACTAAGCCATCTTCCCTTCCCTACAGCTTTAGTGTTGCTTGCAGATACTCCAATGTTTCTAGTCAGAAGTACTTAGGGAGGCTTGGACTTGATAGTTGCTTCTCTTTAGCTACATCACTTGCAGAGGCTGTTAGGTCTAAGGTGGGTCCCAGAATTCTGCTCTTTAACAAATTTCTCAGATGATCTTGTCCATGCAGAGGGATCTTGAGCCACAATTTGAGAAGCACTCATAGAGAAATGACTCTTGAAACTTTAATTCTCACTGCTATCATTCAGCCTAAGACTTGGGCAAGGCAACAGCAAGGGAAGTTGGTTGCTGTGCTAGAATCCCATCTCCTGGTCACTGCCTTTGAACCAAAAGTGCTCACCTCAGTTCTTCCTTAGCTCAGCAGCAGTCAACTTGGCCTGTGCATCAGCATCAGCTAGCCTGAAAATGCCCACATCTACATGTCCCCCCCCACCCCCCGTGTTCTGGAATGGCCTTGGTGTCTCCAGTGCTCCTTTAGGTGGAGTCTATTTGTCTTCCAAGCATGCCTCAACCTTAATTCCTTTTTTGTTGGTTTTAGACAGCGCCATTTTATTTTCATTTGCATTGTGTTTGCTTTAGACAGAGCTATTTTTTATTGCTCTGGAAATCACTTATTCAGCCCAATGCTTTATTTCAAATCTTGTCCCCTAGTTTGGTCATCTGTTTTGTTTGCCAGAAGAGGGTCTGTTTGGTTAGTTATGTTTCCTTAACTTGAATCCTAATCAAAGGATAAGTTGCTGCCAATTTAGGCAGCCAGAAAAATGCATTAAGGAATATTAGGGGCTTTCCAGAGTTTTATGTGGTGGGTCAGGGTCTTGGGGAAGAGAATATGGGATGGAAAATCTTGATCAGAATAGGATGGGGTCAGGAAGGAGACGAGTAGGATCGAGGCCAGTTGGATATTGGAGCAATGATAACCATAATAAATTTTGGGTTTTTTCCTCCACAATGGAATTCTTGGGTCCCTTCTAATATTTGATACCTAATGTTAACACCCAGCTACATTAGTACGACTTGTGTATAAAGGGGACATTTCTTTCTGTCTTTAGACAAAGTGATGATGGAAGTTGAGGGAACTGGGAGGAATTACTGTAAGAGGGCAAGAAAATTCTGGAGCAGCCATCTTTTTTCTTTCAGGAAAATGGCAGGTAGGCTCAGCAGCAATCAGATTGAGTAAGCACACACTCTTAAGACTTCTTAGAATGAGAACTGCCAACCTGAAGTTACACAGCCTGCCACTGGAGATATTTTGTTTGGCTCTTGAAGGCAGGCAATTTGGAGAGATTGGATTATACCCATATCATTAAATGCTGCTTACTTAAAATATGGGTATTTGTTCTATTGGTTGTAATAACAAGAGCTATAATATGCTTCCATCCATAAATTTTTATTCATTTTCCCACTGCTATTGGCTCACAACCCAGTACCAAGAGAATACTGCAAAATAAAACAGATGTGGAGGCTACCCACACCAGATTTGGGATGGGAGGGGAATGTCTTGTCATTTCCCAGTTGAGTACACCAGGTGGCGCTGGTGCCGTACTCTGAAAACCCACAAAGACAGGAACATGTGTGCTGGAATATTTTTACCGCTTGGGGTCACTTAAGGATTACCTGACTTCCTTTTCCCCCATCTAAGCAAATCAGAGAGTCAAAGGAATTATTCCTCATTACATTTGTCAGAGGCTGTGGTCTTTTTATTTTTTTCTGGATCTGAAGGCCATGGAATGTGTGTTGGTATTTTTTTTCTTCATGAATTGGCCCCACATGCTTAGTGCTTGGGTGGCTCCTTCTGTCCCAGAAGGCTGCACACACACCAGGGCCCACCCTCAGGGACCTCTCAGCACAAAGAACTTCTACACGTGTCAGGATCGCACTTGTGCTAATTGCTATGCTCATCAGCATCTCCAGATCTCAGGATGCTTTTCCTCAGTCATTACACTTCCTGCGACTGCCTGCCTCTGAAAGCCCAGAGCTGAATGAAGTGAGGTGCAGTATCATGCTAACAAATGCTGACTCCCACCCGCCTTCCTGCCCCTTCTACAGCTGGTCCAAGGAATGATGGCATTGCCCTTTGAGAGCATGCTGGAAATTTGTGGAATGGCCTTGACGGACTTGTCCACTGTGGGAGGATGTGGGTGAGGATCAGGGCAGGATATGTGAGCTTACAGCCCAAACAATGTGCCTAGTCTGTTCACATGCAAGATCATGAGACATTTGAAAAACTGAAATGATTGGACTCTGCAGTTGACAGTCTTCCAGAATCTTCCTTCTCAGCAAGTGACTTCATAGACTTGTAGATTAAGATGTGATGGGTCCTTTGCCATCTGCTTTTCTTCAAAGGATACCATCTTGGGGGCTGGAAGCAGGAGACTTGAGTCACTGTTCAAGAACAGCCTCTCCTGGTACCATTTAAATTTCTGACAAGCTCGTTTGGCTTCTACCATTTGAATTTATTAATCTCTGTTAACCCCATTCAAGACCTGTGAGGGCTCTTCATGGTCTTAACTCCAAACTAACTTGGGCACTTAGGTCTTCTGTAATGTTTTTCTAGCCTTCCTACTCTTACTTATTCTTTGATTCATATCCAACTTGGTCTCTACTCCCCTGTATGTCATGAAAATAGGTAATATTTATTGGAGCTATGTTAGGAATCAAACAATTGTCAGTGTTTAGCTCTATCTGCAGTACAACCTAGGAGCTCCAGAGTCTCACAGATGGGGAAGCTGAGGCACCAGAGGGTACATGGGGGCAGTAGTGGGGCCACAGCTTAAATCCAGGTCCTTAACCATTACCCTCTCTTCAGTCTTGTGCACAGCCTGCTGGAAGACCTTCCTACCTGTCCTGTCAGGGTTCTCATCAATCTCAGGGACCTGAATAATTCTACCACCCCCTTCTTTGTATGACCATGAGAATACTGCTTTTGGACGCTAGTTGGAAGCTGGGCATTTTATATTCTATCTCATGTTAGAGCCACTGTAAAAATTGTTTCTAATTAGTTTGTTTGTTTGTTTGTTTTTGTTTGCCAGCAGAATGAGAGAGAGAATGGGTGCACCAGGGCCCCTAGCCTCTGCAAACAAGTTCCAGATACATGTACCACTTTGTGCATTTGGCTTTATGTGGGTATAAGGAGAATTGAGCCCAAGTAGTTAGGCTTTGCAGGCAAGTGCCTTAACCACTGAGCAATCTCTAAGGAACCCAAGGCTTTGAGAGGTTAAATCCAAGTCCTATAAAGGCTGAGCTTATTAAGCCCCAGAATGGGTTTTTCTCTCTGCCCTGTGCTTCCAGGAAAACCTTCCAGGGCATTCCTCTTTACTTTCCCTTACACTTTATAGTTTAACTCCTGGTTGTCATGACAGCCCCTCCTCCAATTCCACAAATCCAGATGGGTAGCTCCAGTGAAGGGTGTGTTGACAATACTTCTTCCCTCTACAGTGTGCACAGTGAGCACACACAAATATTACTGACTAGCTTATTTCTTACTTGATGGGGAGTGTCTCTCAATTTACCTGACAAGAGGAGAGTTCTTCTGTGAGCACAAAACAGATAACCAAGCAAATTTTAACTCTGAGTAAGAAATGCTACTCCTCATCCAGGGCACAATGAGAAAGCATGGCCAGTATCAATGGGAAAATATAGCTTTTAGCTTCTTTTAGCTTGACCAGAATCTGAGCATGATTTTGAACATATGGGCCCAAAGCTACAATTTGCTCTGGCTGAGATTTCAGGGGTATGGTGGATGGGCACTTGCAGAGAAATATGTGAATTCATCATGGTTATTTTTACAGCATTAAAATTGGCAAACATCCAGCTTAAGAACTTTCTGCCTTAGCAGCTCTCGGTTATTTGAGGCTGGATGACTCACTTGGTGTGACATCCTCTTGTTTTCCTCCCTGAGCCCCTCCCACCTCAGAGGGCTGGCAGGAGCAGGGAGGGTTACAAAACTCTAGCTGGTTTGGAGGGCTTTTTAGCTTGTATTAATACTTTGTTGAAAGCCGCCTTTACCTCTTCTCTGTTCCCTACCAGGCAGGTCACTTCCCTCTTCTGTGTGTTTCAAGCCTTTTGTTCCTTCCCTAATGATAGTATTTATCTTCCTGTGTTCTATTTACCTGCTTAGATGTCAGTGTCTGCTGCAGAGATCAGGCTGCCTAAGACTGGTAGGGTCTTGCCCAGAGCAACTGGAAAGATGCTAGGAAGGATAAAGGGATGGATGATAACAGGTGATAGAAGAAACTTCTACGAAGGAATGTTTAGATACCAGCTGGCATGGTTAAGATGAGAAGTAAAGATTTGTTACTTGGTTTCTTTTCTTTTTCTTTTGAGACCTCTCAAGAGGTCTGCATATCTTGGAAATTAGGCTGCAGAAACATATAGGCTCGGAGCCTCAACTTTTCCCTCCCTTTTTCTCTCCCTTCCTTCTTTCCTTCCTCTCTTTTCTGAGACAGGGTCTCATGTAGCCCAGGCTGGCCTGTAACTCACTCCATAGCCTAGGATGACCTTGAACTCCTGATCCTTGTTCCTCCACCTCCCCAGTGCTTGGATTGTAGAAGCATACAAGCATACTTGATTTATATGGTACTTGGGGTCAAACCCAGGTCTTCATGAATGCTAGGCAAGCACTCTACTGATTGAACTATAACTCTAGCCCAGTCAACATTTTTCTTTGAGTAGTTTGTGTTCTCCAGATTGAAGCTGTGTTGGTGTAGCCAGACCACCAGAAGACTGCAAGGAAATCTGTCTCTCCACCACTGTTGATACTGAAAGCTCATCCCAAGAGGCTGATTCAGCACCTGCTATGTGACAGGCAGGCTGTGTTTTGGTGCTCTGTGTTATCTCTACCTCTCTGTTAGTCAAGAATCATTATTTTGCTTTAAGGAAACAGTTCAAAAAGACAACTTAATAATTCAGGAATAATTGAAGACTTCAATACCCTACCTCCAATAAAGGATAGAACAACTGGTCAAAATCAACAAAAAATAAGACTTAAATAACACTATAAGTGGGCAAGATCCAATAGCCATTAGATATGCCCCCAACAGCAGCACAATACGTATTACTCTCAAATATACATAGAGCATTCCCCAGGTTGTACCATAGGTTAATTTACAAAACAAGCCTCAATAAGTTTAAAAAGATTAAAGTCAGGAAGTATATTCTCCAAGCACACTGGAGCGAAATTAAAAACTAGTGACAGAAAGAAACTTGGGAGATACACCAGGATGGGTAAATAAAATAGAGAAAAAAATCACAAGGGGAATTAGAAAATACTTTGCAAATAGAAACACAACACAAGATATTGTAAAGCAGTACTGAGAGGGAATTTATAGCTGTGAGTCACCATATTTAAAAGGAAAAGAGATCTCAATAAGCTAACCTTCAACCTTAAGGAATTAGGGGGAGGGGGAAAAACAGGCTTAAGTCATAGCAAACCAAAAGAAGGAAATAATAAAGAGTAGAGTGGATGTTAATAAATAGAGACTAGAAGCAATAGAAGAAAATCTACAAACCAAAAGTTGATATTTTGAGAAGATGGACAAAGCGGGCACTGAGCTATAAAGAGATGAGGTAACTTTCACAAGCTGAGATTTCAACGTAAGGCAGGTTGGTATAAAAACTTGGGTAGTGGCTTTGTCTTTCCACTTAGACTGTGAATACTCAAGGGTCAGGGACTCGTGCCATTCATTTGCACATCCCTAGTGCTTTACTTGTGCCTGGCACACGTAGGGACTCTGGAAATGTTTGCTGAACTAAAATGAAAAGCAAACTCCTCCCCACCCTTAGCCACCATCTGTGAAAGATGATAAATTATGCTTCCAATGCAGATCGAGCTGAATTGCACTATTTCTGATGAGAAAAGCTGAAAACAGCAAACTGCTTGTTCTTAAAAATAAACCCTTCAGCTTGAGAGATTTGGCCCAGAAATGAACCGTGTTACAGCTCAAGCCCTGAGATTGAGTTTATTACCCTGGAGCCAGGGGTGATGGAGTTTCTGGCTGGACAGAAACTTGATCACCTTGACCTGGCCCCTGGGTGTGGAGTGGGAGCTTTGCTGCCCTGGCCCCCATGCTGGGTCCCCAGGAGATGAATACTGGTCATGGAGAGAGCTGACCTCCCTCAGCGGGTACAGCTGATCTTGCCTCTTGTCCCCAGTTGGTAGATTAGGAATAAGATTCAGGGACAGCTCTGAGTAGATTCTAGCTTTCTGATAAGAGGTTGAAATGGAAAGAATGACCTTAATTAACCCAAGTGCATGCTGGAGGAGGAGAGGACCCTAGGTTGATTTCAAAGCAGGATGCTACCACATGTTCAAACTGGGGTCACCTGCCACCTGTTCCAGGGCCAGTGGAAAAGACATAGCCTTCACCAACGACACTTTGATCTTACAAGGGCTCTGAGGACGGGCGCTAGTTGTTTGCCCATTTTTCAGAAGGACTGGATGAGGCACCCAAAAGCTGTCCCAGGACTTATGATGGTAGGGAAAGGAGTCCAGTGTTTTGGACTCCCACGTTCTCCTGGCACTCCCCTGCCTCTCCTGGAGGCAGCTTTCAGGCTCTGTATTAGTTTCCCACGAAGAAGATGTGTGCTGAGAGGGCTTGGCATTTGCCATGAACATTCGTGTGTGGTTCTCCCTGGCTTACACGCAACAGCTCCTTTTTTTCCTTCTTCTTAATTTAAAGGTGACGCTTCTGGAAGCCTCAAATGTGGAACTGACCCTAAGTTGAAAAGATCTTTTTAGGGCAAGAGCTTTGTTCTTGTGAATTTTCTGCCTCACCAACCATGGGGAATGTGAGCTGGGGGAAAAGTCTGTTCAAGAAGCCGGTCATTCATTTCAGGGGCCAGGGGCTGTTCTGCAGAAGCAAAGCCTCCCCATTCTCTCTGCCTTTTGATCCACTGGGGCTCTAGGCAGGAAGGTGCAGGGCAATCATTCTGATCCCCAGAGCCCTCCCACCTGCCACTGAGGAGGGTGATTACCAGGGGCTGGGGAGAGGGGCTAGAATTCAAAGAAATGGGAGTTTTAATTCCATTTTAAAATTAACAACCTCTAATTTCCATAACCATAAAAATAGTAAAATGATAACCTTTTTCCTCCCAGAGGAAGTGATGTACGAGTACTTGTGTTTTGACCAGCTGCTAAATGGCTATGTGTTCTGTAGTCATCGTATCTGACCCCACATGCACTATTCAAGATGTCAAACATAGAGTTTGAAAATTCACTTTGTAATAAGAATAAAAGAATGGAACAAAATGTATGAATATTGGTATAATTGGTGAAAAATACCTCAGCTAGGATTGGGTGAGATCACTTACAGGATTCTCAATGGTGGCCCAGACACAAAGGATTAATTATATGTTTTATTGAAACAGGTATGGAGACTGCAAGTAGTTTGGAGCTGACAGAGCTGATCCTCCATCAGCAGTAGTCCAAGTTTTTTTTCTAGCTTTCTGCTCTGCCATACTTAGTTCCCTTTTATGTATTCCTTCCTCAAAGAAGCCACAAGATGTTAGCCGTCACATCTGAATAAAGGACAGAAGAAAAGATGGCTAAAAAGGTGTGTCTTACCTGGTTGTCTCCCTTTTTAGGAAATCTTCCCAGAAGATATGACAATTTCTATTTAAGTTTTATTTCCCAGTGCTTGGGGCCCACATCTCTGTGAAGGAGTCAGACCCTACCTAGAATATTTGGGTTCTATGTCTTGGCCAAGATGCAAAGTTGGACATTAAGGAAACAATTATCAGCCTCTCATCATGGAAGGGTCATGTGAATTTCATGTCCCTGCAGGTGCATTTTCTCTGTCATTTGTTCTTTATCAACTTATGTGGCCAAATAGTGAAATGTGTATAATATGTACATAAATGGGTGAGATCCAGGTCCTTTTCCTCCTAAGAGTGGGAGATGAACAGGTAGAGAAAGGGTATGCGTGACAACCAGGAAAATGATGGTTAAGGAACACAAATGACCCCCAGGGTAGCTGGTATCCCAAGGGAGCCCAAGCCAGGGATTCAGGCAGTACTTCTAGGCAGAGGTGACAGTGGTGAGCTTTGAAAGTTGTCCAGCAGCTAGTATTCTGAAGTATGAATGTTAACTTGTTTAGCAAATGGGTGTGAACTAGTACCCTGTGCCATCATGCACCAAAACATACATGCATATATAATATCCCTGGGAAGACCCCCAGCAATGGCTGCCATAATAAGATGTGGAGAGAAAACAAGAGACTCAGCTATGTATGGTTAGGAACCTTTAGATGATGGCTGACTGGAGATTCAGCTCAAACTGGCTTAAACAAAAAGAGACTGGATCAGCCTATAGACTGGAGAAGCCTCAATGAGAGTGGCCCTAGAAGGGACCTAACCTGGAGGTACACCTGATGGCCATGGGACTTGGTTTCTCTGCATTCCTTGGCTCTGTTGGCTAGGTGGCGTCATCTGGGATTGCACCTAGTGAACCAGGTGATTTCCCAAGTTCTGGGCCTCTGAGTACAGCAGCAACAGAGCTGCTCTTGCACATAACCCAGGATGCAGAATGGCAATAGGATCAGTCATATCTTATGCCTAGTGGTGACCAGGCACTTGGCTGAGGGATTTGGAACATCATTAATCTGACCAGATTGTAGACCCACCCATCCACTGGACTAAGTCTCCCAGTGGGATTTGGAGACTAGTGATTAGAAGAAGGGACCACAAGTCTCTACCTCAGGTAGGTCTTGGTAGGTATGGAAGGGATTTCTGTGGGTACTGACTGAAGATGATAATGTCTGAAGAGGTTAGATAACTAATGCATTATTCACAACTGGTGAGTGGCAAGCTTGCTTTGAGCTCTGGTTTCTCTTACTGCAAAGTGTATGTTCTGCTGTATCTTGATGTTTCACACTGGTTCCCACTCAGACCTATGGGTTGTTGTTTTGGGCTCATCTGCTTGGATTCAGCCAGCGCAACCATAGGCAGCAAACTGCTGATACAATATAGACACTTGATACATCATTTGTGAATGAATAAGTGATGATTCTATCCTTGATCCATTCTGGAAACTAGTTCAGGTTGAAGGGCTCAAAATCATTAGTTTGTTTGATCTCCATGATGTCACAAGAGAAATAGGAAAAGTGGTTTATCCACCTTTTTGAGAATAATGGCTGTCATCTAACACTCTTAGCATTGTCTACAATGATACTTCAGCTTCTTTCTGAAGTCCATTTTGAATGTGCTGCTCAGCAGGGTCATGGTAGGTGCTCTGAGCAGATCTCAGACCAATGGACATACATAGCCAGAACATCACTGTGTCTTTCCACCTCCAGGGCTTTTGTCTTCATGTGGTTGTCCCTAAATTCTTTATAATACAGAATGAGACAAGAGGCACTCCTTTGTTCTAGTGGCCACCAACGTCCCATTTAAAATATGGCATTCAAAGTCCTATGAGATCTGACCCCTGTTCGTCTCCTATTTATTCAGTTCAGTCGTTTTTTGTTTAGTTATTTTAAAATTTTGTTTTCTTTTAATTTGTGTGTATGATGTGTGTGTGGGGGGATTCATACATGCCATGGCACACGTACAAAGGTTAGTGAACAACTTTGGAGTGTTGATCCTCTCTTCTTTGAAGCAGGAGTATCTCTTCTTTTTCTCTCTCTCCCTCTCTCTCTCTCTCTCTCTCTCTCTCTGTGTGTGTGTGTGTGTGTGTGTGTGTCTCTGTCCCATTCCCACTGTGAATTCCAGACTAGCCACCCCTCAAGCTTTGGGATTCTGACTTGTCACTTATTGCTATGGGATCCAAACTTGAGTCAGCAGGCTTGCACAGCAAGTGTTTTTACCACTCAGTCATCTCTTCAACTCCTTAGGCTACTATGTGTCCAACAACTCTACTTTCAGGCATATAACCAAACAAATTAAAAGCAGAGACTCAACATACCTTGTACACATGTTCCTAGTAGCAGTTTTTCACAATAACCAAAAGGTGGATACCCAACAGATAGCCGAATGGATAAACAAAATTGGTATAAGCATATAATAAAAAATTATCTAAATTCTGACACTGGCTACAACACTGATGGACCTTGAAAACTACCACTGAGCCACATCCAACCCTCCTTCAGTCTTCTGAGGAAACAGAGACCCCTCCCCTCCACATGGAGTGGGAACAAAGCCTAACATGATCTGAAAGAGCCTGCATCCCAACCCACCTTGTTGGGTCCACCACACTAGTATGTAACCTAGCCTAGGAAAGGTTCTGGGAACAGTGTTCTGGGCAGTGTTGAGAACACTGAGAAAGAGGTTTTTTAGGAAAATCAGCTGAGAAGGAGCAGGAGCAGTGATGGATTGGGCACAGGGTCCTTCTTGGGAATCTTCCTACTCGGTGCTGGTCCTGGCTGTGCAGAGCCTTAGCTGGCTCTGCCTTTTGCACATGGCTGCCAATGCCCTGCCATGGGAAGTGCTGGGCTCTGGCTGTCCTCATGGGGCTGCTACCTGGGTCCCCTCTCCTCCACCCCTACAAGGCTCCAGCAGCCCAGGGCCAGCACGGGATGCCCTGGCATACCAGAGACAGGATACTGGGACTGAGGACCCCTGAGCAGAGACCAGAGCCAGGAAATGTGTCTTTTTGCTGCAGGGACAGCCCAGTGACCTGGAAAGGTGTGGACTGTGATGCTCCTGTTTCCACAGTGACCTCATTCCCAGCAGGAACCCACATCTTGAACATAACTGTACCCAGCTACATTGTAGCCAGGGAGATGGGCAGGTAATGTTTTTCTGCATTTGATAGGCGCATCCAGGGTAGGAACTTAAGGGTCTCACCAGTATGAATTTCATATAATTATAGCATTTCAAAGTTGCGACTTGACCTTCTACTCCATGCCTCACCATATCTAGCCATCTTCAAGGTGAGACTGGATGCATCCTGCCTGCAGGATTAGTACAAGGCCATGATTCAACACCTGACCCAATGCTCACATTAGCAGTTCCTAGCACTTCTCACTGCACCATAGACCCAAGAGTCCCTCAGTATCCCTATGAAGCCCTTCAGCTCTCCAAAGTGGCCTCTTGGACATTGCTTCTTTGCTGTGACTTCAAGGCCTCTTCCTCCTGGTCACGTTGAACATGCTCAAAATGACCAAAGATGCAACTCAAGACCAACCCAGGATTCCAAGTAGGGTTTGGCTGGAATACCCAGATGCAGACATCTGACTTCTGTTATTCCAACCCAAGGAAGGGGCTGAGGTGGTGGCAGCTATCAAGGCCTCCTGTCCTTCACAGAGAATAATAGTTGTTCCCCAATTTCTGGCCATCTGACTTTAAGGGTGATGCTTTATATTTCCTAGCAGATGGCCTTGAATGATAGGACACACTTTGCTGAGAGCCAGTGGCAGCTTCCTGCAAGGAGATCGGTCAGGGTGATGGCACCTGGTACCCCATGGACTTCCTCTTTTCACACACCCCCTTGCAGCCAGGATCACCTTATTCCTATGTAGGAGTGCTTTCTTGCTTTCATACGCTCTCGCTTTATTTTTCTTGACATACTTTAACTCAGTTGCACGCTCATTCTATCACCTGTTTACGTGCCACCTTGCCCGGCTTGGAGCCTATAAATCGTGTTCTTGCTTCACACAGGGAGCTTCTCTGCAGCCTGGGGCCAGCTGTGCTTCATCTGTGTCACTTTCTGCGCCTCCTGGCCCACCTTCCTGTTGTCACCATGGTTGGGCTCTGAAGTCGGATGCAGAGCAGAGTTAGAACCACAGTTCTTTACCCTCAGCTCCTCTGTCCCCGTGCCTCACCCCAACTTCCTAGTAGAACCCCCAGGCTGCAACTTTGAAAGCAAGCCCTTTCCTATGACTGGTGCAGCCCAGATATGTGGGCTGGTGTTCAGGGACTTAAGGGAAGGGTCAGTTTTCCCAAGTAAATAACAACAAAATTTATAGGTATTTTTATGAGTGTCTTTTCTAAACCAAGGCCCATTATCTGTCTTTATTGCCCCCAAATCTCCTCAAGGAGGCTGCACCCCTTCACTTCACAAATAAGGAAATGGAGGCTCAGAGAAGTTATACAGATGTCCCAGAGACTGGCAAGTAATAAATTATGGTCCTGGGATTGGCGCTATGGTATCACTGACTCTGAACTCTCATTCTTTCCGCCCCACTGCTCTGCCTCCCTGAAAATAATACTGACGGACAGACAGACGGCCTTCCTCCTCCCAGCTCAGCCTCCACTGCCCAGCCCTGATAGGCCACTCTAGCCAAAGCTGCTCAGGGGAGCTCAGTGGGTGGGGGTGGGGTGCTCAGCCCTCAGACCCTAGATCAAACAGCCAGCAGGGCAAGATGTAAGTAAATAACCCCCAGAGAGAAACAGTTCCAAATGACCAGCGAACCCAGATTCCCACAGATATTCTACACCACCCTCTGTGCCTCCCAACTGCTGGGCAGCCCCCCCCCCCAAAGCACACCCTGGGAACTCAGCTACACCAATGCTTCACAGACTTTGTCTCCCTATTTGGGAGTCTGCCTTGGGCAAACCTTAGGTCGAGGTCCTAGCAGGACCCAACATGTACTCTTGGAATAAGCTGACCCCAGATGCAAAAATGTAGGTTTTGTGATGTGAGACAAGTTATTTAACAATCACGAAGAGCTTTCCCATCAGTAATAAAGGGATAGTAATAATGACCTTGTTCTGCAGTGCGTGGAACACTGCTATGTGGTTGACAATACAAATGCTAACTCCAGGGCTGGGGAAATGGTGTAATCAGTGAAGTGCTTGTCACCAACATAAAGACCTGGATTTGGGCCCACAGTGCCATGGAAAAGTCAGGCACGGTAGCACACAGCTATTATCATAACACTGGGAAGGCAGAGACAGGAAAATCCCTAGGGCTGGTTAGGTAGGCTAGCTGATTCAGTGAGCTACAGGTTCAGTAAGAGACATTCTGACTCAAAAAATAAGGTAGGGCTGGGCATGGTGCCACACGCCTTTAATCCCAGCCTGGCAGGGTAGGAGGATTGCTGAGAGTTCCAGGCCAGCCTGAGACTACAGAGTGAATTCCAGGTCAGTGTAGGCTAGAGCGAAACCCTACCTTGAAAAACAAAAGCAAAACAAAATAATAATAAATAAAAAATAAAGTAGAGAAGAGCCGAGGAACACACCCAATATCAACGTGTGTCTCCACACACCTACATACATGTACACCTGCACAGGGAAAAGAAAATGTTAGTTCCATCCCTGATCTCTCACCACAAGATACTTTCACCATCACCTAGTCAAACTTAAGAGCTTTTAGCAAAATAGGTAGCATGTCCATTTTTTGGAGGAATCGCAGAGGTTCCATGCAGAGTCAAGATCTTGGCCAACATCAGGATTTGAACCTGACTCTCCATGACTTCCACAGACTCCTCTTTGCCTGCTTTGTGAGTTGTTTTGTCTCTAAGAGATCTCTATCTAACCTCTGAGCAAGTTCATTCCCTTCCAGTCATAGCATTGGAAACAATGCCTCATACTTTGAACTCCCTAGCTTTGGGGACATACTGGGGACTGAGTAATTTGGCACATTTGCTTGTGTGTGTTTTCAGATATGTGTGGGTACAGATATGCACACATAGTGTGGCAGCCAGAAGACAACCTTGGGTGTTGTTTCTTAGGCGTTGTCCACATTTCTAAGATGGGCTTTCTCACTGGCCTGGAACTTGACCAAAAGACTGACTAGCCAGTGAACCCTATGGGTCCTCCTGTCTCCACCTCCCCAATGTTGGGGTTACAAATTCATCGCCTGCCTGGATTTTGGGGGGGAGGGTCCTGGGGATCCAACTCACATCTTCCAGCACATTACTAATTGAACTTTCTCCCCCCCCCACACACACACATGCTACGTCCTTGTATGGAGACTGTGTCTGTTCTGACCCTTCAGCCTCAGGCATGGGCAAAAGATGGGGCTGGCGGAGTCCCTCTCCTGACCCTATGGAGGAATGCTGGTGGGGTGAAGGTAGATTGGGCAGCCAGGCGCTTCAGCCCTCTCTGGCTCCTGCACTGAGGTTACCACACAGATAAGCCCTGGGTCCTCTATGGACTTCACACCTCCTGTCACCACCCCAGCGGCTCTGAAGCCCAGCTCTGTGGGAACCAAAGCTGCTGCCTTTGCCCTGGGGAAGGCCAGGTTATCCCCACAGACCCCCTCCTCACCCCTGAGGCCTGCTTCTCATCTCCTAGCACCGCAAGCAGTAACCCTCTGTCCTATGAAAGCCGAGGAGGAAGGAATGTCACATGAAAGGTGCTTGAGAGGCCTGGCCAGTGTCAGGCCACCAAATGGCAGGTGCCAGGTGGTTAGTATTAGTGGAGAGGCTGCGGGGGGTGAGGGGGGCCAAGGCTTGACTCCGGAGGTTTGAAGGCAGGAGCCACTGCTCACTGGCTGCCCCTAGCCTGTGGTCACCAAGGAGAGCCTGAGAGTTCTCATTGCAGATCTACATGCTCTCCTCATCTGCTTTGTGTTGGCTTAAGTGACATTGATTCTCATGTCAGCTGTCCTCAAGATGCCCTGGCTGATCTCCATCTATTCTGCTACTGCGCATGCCTGGACTGTTGGCCCATCGCCTACGAGGAGCCACCTTGTAGACGTCAGCGCTTCAACTCTTTCCCTCTCTTGCTCCACCAAAAGGGCTACTATTTGATTATTCTCCACCTTATTTACTGAGGCAGGGTCTCTCGCTTGAACGCGGAGCTATTTGGTTGATCTGACTAGTCAGCTTACCCCTGGGAACCCTGTGTCTATCTCCTGAGTGCTGGGGTACAGCTGGGCCACCACACCCACTTGGCATTTACATGGGTCCAGGGGATCTGAGCTCATTCCCACACTTGGGTAGCTAGTGCTTTGCTGACTAAGTTATCTCCCCAGCCACTAGATTACATGTTTAAGGATGTGTCCTTAAACTATTTGGTGTGCTTTGGGATGTTTTGGGCATTTTCCAAAATATGGAGTAAAATCACTAATCAGGCAGTGACCAGGATGGTTGTCTGGGGTTTGGGGGCTAGCTCTCCTGCTCCTCTAGGGATGCTCTCTGTTCTCCACATCTTTTCCATTTCAATTTCTATAAAATGAGATCCACAGCTTGACTTTCACATTCTGTTGCAGTTACCTTCTCTATTGCTGGGACGAAACACCCAACCAAAAGCAGCTTATGGAAGAACAGGGCTTATTTCAGGTTTACAGTTTCAAGAGGACATTTCATGATGGTGGGGAAAGCCTGGCAGAGCAACAACTAAGCATCACATCTTCTCACATCAGATGGGAGGAAACAGCAAGGCTGAGCTCTCACTGGCAAGCTGGGTGGGACTCATAAACCTCTAGGTCCACCCTTAGTGACACATCTCATCTGACAAGGCTTTGTCTCCCAAAGTTTCCATAACCTTCACAAATTGCCACCAACTGAGTATCAAGTATTCAAAACACATGAGGCCATAGGGAACACTTTATATTCAAACCACCACAATGTCCCAGTGGGACAGTGAACTATATTCTGTCCATTTCACCCATTTGCTATGAGGCTGTCACACTGGAATGAAACCTGCAAACTTCGTCACCAGGTGTCCTGTCCTCAAGTCATGTGACCCCTTCACTCCTAGAAGCAAGAGGTAAGTAACTTGCTCTGGTTGGCTGTGGAGCTTGTCCTGGGGATGGTGTATTGTCGGTGGGCCTGGTGGATCTGGAAGGAGAGACACCACTTTCCTTACTGAACACATGAGGGATTGGGCTGCAGAGAAGAGATGGCCCAGAGCACAGAGGCCCCGGGGCTTGCTTGTCAGTAAGTCAGAACTACAGTTGTTCTGAGGAAGAATAAGAGTTTTGGGAAATGGTCCTGATAACTTGGTAACAGGTGGATTTACAAAGAAGAGAGACTGCGGAGAGGAAGAACAGCCATGCCTATCCAGGGATAGCATGTGGGATTAGAGGAATCTGGGGTTTGAAATCGATGGGTTTAGTGATGAGGGTGAGGGAGGGGGCTTTGCTGAAGCAGCTAGGGTAATGAGGGCCCCTGGGTGGTGGTGCAGGGGTGGGAGGAGAGAAACATAATGCCTTCAGTATATTCAAGTTGCCCCTTAATCTTTTGGGTTAGGGAGGTGGTTCAGTGGGTAAAAAAGTTGTCGTGCAAACCTGAGTTTGGATCCCAGAACCCACATACAGCTGGACTATGTGATCACAATCCCAGCATTCCTACTGTGAGATGGGAGGTGGAGACAGGAGAGTTCCTGGAAGCTTGAGGGCCAGCTAGCCTTGCATAAACAGCAGAGAGAACACCAAGGAGACATCAGAGAGACTGTCTCAACCAAGGTGGAAGGCACATACTGACACCCAAGGTTGTCCTCTGACCTCCACCTGTGAAAATACGGCATCCACATACAAATAAATGCATGTCATGTACACATGACATATAAACACACATGAAAAGATTTTATTTTCTAAGAAAGAATTTTTTCAAAGCATTGTAAAAAATAAAAAACAACAACACTTTTTCTCGTCACCAGATGATACACATGTAATCCTCTCCCATGGGAGGCTGAAGCAGAAGGCTCATAAATTCAGGTCAGCCTGAGCTATATCATAAGACCCTCTCTCGTGCTCAAAACAAATAAACAAAAAAAAGCCAAACAAACAAAAAACACTTTTGCTGGGCATGGTGGCTCATGCCTTTAATCCCAGCACTTGGGAGACCGAGGTAGGAAGATCACTGAGTTCAAGGCCAGCCTGGACTACAGGAGTGAGTTTCAGGTTAGCCTGGGCTAGAGTAAGACCCTACTTCAAAAACAAAACAATCAAAAATGTATTTTCAAGGTCTGCCACAGACCTGTGAAATGAAATGAGAATGTTTGGGGGAAAAGGCCTGGAAACCTGCTTTTCAAAATGCAACCACTCAAATGATTCACCATCAGCTGGATTTGGGGCATGAAGCTGGTCCCCCACTGGGCTGTGAGCTCCCAAGGCCAGCAGTTATCTCTTCATTTTAGTTTCCCAGAATGCCTTTCAGGGCCTGTGTGGCCCATAGCTAGTGTTTTCTGTAGGAAGAAGCTGATCTCCAAAGCAACACAGATCATTTCCTCTGGTAAACTGCACTGAATCACCTGAGGCTCAGATGGCCAGGGTTGGCCTATTGCCCCATTCCATGCATA
This sequence comes from Zapus hudsonius, assembly GCA_004024765.1. Classification (NCBI taxonomy): domain Eukaryota; kingdom Metazoa; phylum Chordata; class Mammalia; order Rodentia; family Dipodidae; genus Zapus; species Zapus hudsonius. Next base: position 194,724 of record PVHP010000054.1, read on the forward strand.
GCCTATCCAATCATTCTTGCATCATCACACCTGTCGACGAAGTTTTAAGATTTCATTCCAGCACGGTGGTGGGCTCTGTACTTTCGATGTGAACCCTAGGGGTTTCTTCTACCTTTCAGTTTTTAAGTTGAGCAATAGTGAAAAATAATTACTTTTGTTTTTTAATAAGAAAGGAAATGTTACCAATGGGGAGGTCTTCAAAAGGCCACTTCTCAAACTCAAAATTGACTTGAAAGCCCACAGTCTTTTGCTGGAGGCCAGGCTTGGTATGTTTCTGATTACACCGCTGACCCTCACCCTGGAACCCTTTGTAGATGGGCCTTTTCTCTAGACAACCTACTGATGAGCAAATGATCTAACAGATTTCACACCACATAAATTTCAGCCTAATAAATGGCTTAAAATTCAGAGCTCCTAATTCTGGGTTCAGAGAGCTAGGCCCTTTACACAAGCAATCATATAGACAATGAATAAACCCACACACAGCACTGGGAAGGGGTGGTTTCTGCCCCTGTCTGTCTCCAAACCACCTCCATCCAAGCAAAATTTTTTGGGAAAGCTTGATTTACTTTGGGCTTATATATATATATATATGTATATATATATGTATATATATGTATATATATAATTTATTTATTTATTTACAAGCAGAGTGAGATAGAGAGAAGAGAGATAGAGAGAATGGATGCACCAGGGCCTCTAGCCACTGTTAATGAACTCTAGACGCATGCATCACTTTGTGCATTTGGCTTTACGTGGGTACTGGGGAATTGAACCTGGGTTGTTAAGCTTTGCAGGTGAATTCCTTAGCTCCTGAGCTATCTCTCCAGCTCTACTTTGGGCTTCTTGTTAGGTTGAAGTTGAGAACATGGTAAGAGAGGTCCACTTGGTCACCAATATCTTCAGTCTTATCTAGTGCCATCATCCCTAGTAGTCATGTGGCTATATACATTGAAGTTTATGGGAATTAAATTAACTTACTGGTTTTTAGTTATGCTGGCCACATTTTAAGAGCTCAGTAGCCACATGTTGCTAGCAAGTATTAAAGTATAACGTAGAATTTCCATCAACTTTACATAGGAAGTTTTGGCCAGTACTGGTCTATTGTTCAGGCAGACCTCTTCTTTCTGCTTTGTCCCAGTCATTAGTAACTGTACCTCCCCTGTTCTGTTTTATTATATCCATCTAGTTAAACAAATGAAGTGAAGTTTATACCAAAAATATAAACTCAAAAGAAGTCCTATTGTTGATGAGAAGAGAGGAAACAATTTTAAATCTGCTGAAGATCTTTGTTTTCTTTCAAATCTTTGCTATTTTGGGTGTTATATTTATAGCTTTGGGAAAGAGCAATCTTCGTTATTTAAGACCAGAAAATAAAATCTGCTTTCCCATCCTGGTTAGTTTACTTCTCTGTCTGAATTTACCAGGTACTTTCTCTATTGTCAAGGACGTGGGCATCAGAGGCTGTTAGGGGCAGTAGGTAAGGCCTGGACCTCCCTGTGTTCTACAATCTCCTGAAAGGGTGGACAGAGGAGTGAGGGCTTAGCCAAGCCACACAGTTAGTTTATAGCAGAACAGTTTATTCTTAGCAGACAGTCCTTGAGCGCTGGTGTACTTAGCTGTAAGACTGACAGAATACTTGCCTCTATGTAGCAGGAGCTAATTCAGTATCAGGGCAAAGCAGGGGCTTGCGGGATTGCAGTCTATCTCTAAATGATTTTAAGTCTTCCCCAAAGCTTTCCTTCAGTTTCTGCAGTTAGAGGTAGGCTTCGCAGAAGTCTTCAAACATGAGGAAGATGTTCAGACATGGGGTGGCTCAAGAGAATGGCAAATATCCACTAACCTTCACATACAGGTGACACAACACATAGACAATTCTATCCCAGGCATTCCTTATAATAATTCTGAATCTTCTATTTAACACTGTGTTTATTTTTTTGAATAGGGGTTACTTTAAAGTCTCTAGCTTTCAGTCTGCAGGTAGTATCTTTCCTGGTAAAGTGAGTCAGGTCTTGATATTTTGTCCAGTCTGCCAGTCGGCAGCTTTATCATTCATTCATTCATTCATTCATTCAATGTGTGCATGGGTACACATTGAGGTCAGAGGACAACCTCAAGGTATCATATTCTCCTACCAACCTTCTTTGAGAGGGTCTGTGTGGTGGTTTGAATGTAAAATGACTGCCCCTCCCCAGTTAGGCTCATGTGTTTGAACACCTAGTCACCAGCTGGTGGTGCTGTTTGGAAGGTTGTGGAACCTTTAGCAAGGAGAGACTTGCTGGAGGAGTATGTCACTGGAGGCAAGCCTTGAAGTCCAGCCCTGCTTGCTTTTCTTCTGCTCTTTGCTTTCTCCCTGCTTATATGACAATATGCTGGCTTCCTGTTCCTGCCATGCTTCTCCCACCACGATAGACTCTACCTGTGATGGTTTGATCCAGGTGTCCCCCAAAAATGCATGTGGTCTGAATGCTTGATCCCTAGCTGATGGCAATTTTGGAATCTCTTTGGAGGTGCGTTGTTGGGGGCAGGCTTATGGAGGTTATAGCCAGCTTCTGGAGGTTATAGCCAGCTTCCCCTTGCCAGTGTTTGGCACACCTTCCTGCCGCTGTTTGCAGTGCTGTGGTGGAGGTGATGTCCACCCTCTGCTCATGCTGTTGTTTTTCCTGCCATCATGGAGTTCCCCCTCCAGTCTGTAAGCCAAAATAAACCCATTCCTTCCATCAGCCACTTTTGGTTGGATTCTTTGTAGCATCAACCAGAGGTTGACTACAACACTATCCTAGAAACTATAAGCTAGAAATAAACCCTTTCCTTCCCTAAGCTGCTTGTCGTTGAATCTTTTGTCCTAGCAAAGAAAAAGTAGCTGATTTAGGGAATTGGTACTAAGTGGGGCTGTTGCTTTGATGAACCTAAGCATGTGGTTCTTAGTCTGTTTTTGATGCAAGGTCTCACTCTAGCCCAGACTTACCTGGAACCTATTTGGAGCATAGGTTGGCCTCAAATTCACAAAAAGTATTCCACCTCAGCCTGCAGAGTGCTGGAGATTATAAGTGTGAGCCACCACTCCTGGTTTAGGTTATCAGTCTTTTGGAACTGGTTTGTGAGACAAATGTGGAAGGATTTAAAACTTTGGACTAGAGAAATGTTACAAAGCTTTACACCTTACACCAAGTTTAATGGACCATTCTGATGGGAGTTTAAAAGACCAGACACTTTAGAGAAATGCAAATGATGGAACCTTGGCTCACGAAGTTTCAGAGGGGAATATGAACTCTATTGGGATCTTGACTAAGGGTAGGTCTGACAAGAAATCTGGATGCATCCTCACCCATATCCTGAGAACTTGAAAGAAGTTGAATTTAAGAGTAAAGGACGAATGTGTTTGGTGGAAGAAATTTCCAGACAGGATGTCATTGAATCTGTGGTATGTATACTCTCTGCTGTCCTGATTGAAAAAGAGGAAAATACAGAGCAGAAAGATATGAAAATATAAAGTTGTGGTACAGAAAGAAATGAAAGCAGATTTTAAAATCCCAGATTGAGAGATCACAGTCATTTCAATTCTATTGTTAAAGAGATTACCACCATTTAAAATAAACCAACTGCTCTGCAATGGGACAATAGGAAAGATGCCTTGGGGGTTAGACCCAACCCATTGAAGGCTCAGCTAATAAGGAATAGGCCTGAAAGAATTCTTTTGAAAAGGAAAAAGCCTGAAGAAACAGCATTAAAAGAGATCTCTGGTACAACTGTGGTCCAAAGGCCAGCTTCATCCCTATCTGGCAGCAGAATTTGGCAGTATCACTCATATGATATTGGTTTTATTTTATTTTATATTTTATTTATTTGTGAGAGAAAAAGAGAATGGGTGCACCAGGGTCTCTAGGGGCTGGAAACAAACTCCAGATGCATGCCACTGCTTTGTGTATCTGGCTTTACATGGGTACTGGGAAATCAAACCTAAGCCATCAGGTTTTGCAAGCAAGTGCTTTAAAGTGCTGAGTCATCTCTCTAGCCCAGTATTGGTTTTAGGTATATAAAAATGCAAGATGGAGGGGGAGAGGGAGTCATTAATTGCACATGGTTCCAAAGTGCCACTGAGGCCACGCATTATGAGGCAGGGTCAAAGTCCCACAAGGAAGCCCTGTGAGGCTACTACACGAAGCTGTGAAGGTGAATCCTAAATTGCAATAGAGATTCTAGAATGTTGGAGATACCAAAGCCATATAACTGCAGGCTTGGGTGGATCCCGCCCAAAGAGATTAGACAGCAAAGCTGGAGGGGAGGAGCCTTTCGGAACTCAGAGGATTTTATCACAAGTCCCAGATACCAGACATGGAGCTGCAGAATTTGGTGTTTGCTCTACTAGGTTTTCCTCTTGCTTTAGTCCAATCTTTCCTTACTATGCCCCTATTCTTCTCCTGTGGAATGGGAATGTTTAGTCTGTGCCATTATATGCTGGCTGCATCTAGCTTATGTTTTGATTTTACATGGATCAAAATTAAGAGTCTACCTTGAGTCTCAGATGAGGACTTTTGAATAGCGTTGAAAATGGTAAAGATTATGGGGAATTTTAAGTTGACCTTAGTGCATTTTGCATCATAAGGTGGCTATGAAGCCTATGGGAGTCAGGGGTGGAATGTGTGTTGGTTTGGATGTAAAATGACCAGATGGTACTGCTTGGGTAGGTTGTGAAACCTTGAGGAAGTGGAGTCTGGTTGGCGAAAGTTTGTCACTGGGGGTGGGCCTTGAGGGGTTATGTATGGATACATGCACAGCTTTGTATTAAGCTTTACTAGATCCTGAGGAGGATTGAATTCAAGTCAGTAGACTCCCAAACCAGTGCCTTTAACCACTAAACCTGCGTAATCTAAATGGCTGTGGGCCTTTCAATTGTATTTTTTATTTAACACATTGAATTTGTCATTTCAAAGATTACTGTCTAATTTTTCAACAACTCCATTTCTGTGTTGAATTTCTAATTTATATCATGAATTGTTTCTCCAAATTAGTTGAACTGTATTTCTGTGATCTCTTGAATCTCATTCAATTTCCTTATAGTCATTCATTTGAATTTCAGGTATTTTTGGTCACTATCCTTTTCCTGGAGGTCTGTTTTTAATGAGTTAGTGTGTTGCTTTAGAGGTATCATATTACCCTGTTTTTCTGTGTGTGTGTTTTGTGTGTGTGAGACCCTACGTTGAGATTGCCCAGATGGTGAACCAATCATCTCTACCACTTTTATGAAGAAGTTGTTTTAGTTACGCTTTCTCCTGAAGCTGTGTCTTAGAGTGTTGTTCTGGAAAAGCTGTGTTGACTTTGATTCCATTTGGGCACCATGGTTTAGTCTCCTTATTGCTTCTCTAGTATAATCTATGGGTTTGAGTATAGTGCAGAGAGACCTTTTGTCTCCAGAAGCCACATGGAAAAGGGATATACTCTTGCAGACCCCGTAAGTAGAGTGTGCACCAGTAGCCATGTGGGTATACCTTGAGCTAAGCAGGTGCTCTGGGGCCCAGATACACAGGGTTGATGGTGGGTGGTATCGTGGAGCTCTGAACTCTATTTGGAGCCCAGGTTGTAACCGTCTTGGATCTGGGTTTGAGGGGCAGACGATGTAGTTTCTTCTCTGGAACAAAACTATGGTCTTTTCTCTTAGGAGATTTGGTGACTACTGTGTCAAGGTTTCTGGTACTCACAGTGATAGTACTGGAACTGCCTTGCTCACTCTTTCACCTACAGTGGGAAGAAGTCTCCTTAGCTGGGGAATCACAATTGTCACTTCTGATGTACTTTACTTTTCTCTCTATCCTGTCTCTGTGTCTCAATGGTTCCTGTGTCTCCCTTGCTGGTTTCTACTGCTCATCACCTTAAGAAATGGTGATTTGTTTTTCTGGTTCTTCTTTATGGAGGAGGAGATAAGCAGAAGCCCCCTCCATTTGGCTACCTTTTCTTCTTCAGCATCTCAAATTTAATGAGTTTCAAAACTAAACTGATGGGCTGAAGAAATGGCTTAGCGGTTAAGGTGTTTGCCTGAAATGCAGAAGGACCGGAGTTCAATTCCCCAGTGCCCATATAAAGCCAGATGCACAAGAGGGCACGTGTGTCTGGCGTGCCCATTCTCTCTCTCTCTCTCTCTCTCTCTCTCTCTCTCTCTCTCTCTCTCTCCTCTCTCTCTCTCTCTCTGCCTCTTTCTCTCTATCTCAAATAAATAAATAAAATATTAAAAAAAAACTAAACCTTTCTCCCTCTGATATTCACCATGTCAGTGAAAAGCACCACCCCTGTTTTGAGCTTGACCCAAAGCCCTAGATTTTTCCTCACTCCCTGCCTTTCCTTCTCTTTGTATAGGTCCCACATCACCCAGCTCCATGGATTTTACCTCCCAAAGTGCTCCCGAGCTTCTTCACCTCTCTCCATCACCTTGGCCCAAGCTGTAGTCATGGTTCCCCAGGATCCTGCCACGGCCTCTCCAGGGTGTCAGAACCTCCCTTTGCACCCACTTCTTTCAGTGTCATCTCCCAAATCTAACCTTTTAATCCCCATTGACCTTGAGAGCAAATCAAGGTTCCTTAATTGACCTCAGCGTTCCCAAGTCCTGCCCCTTCTAGACTCTCCTCTTCTCCTTGCAGAGCCGTCCCCTGGCATCTGTCAGTTTCTCACAGCCCTGTGTTTGTTACCCATAGACCCCTTGCTCTTTCTTCTTCATGAATCACCTCTCCCTGCCCTTCAGGCCCTGACCCGTTAAGTCCATTCACTTTTCCCATCTCAGTCAAGCAAGAGTTCCTGGGTGGGGGGTGGGGGGGGTGCTATGTCAAGGTCAGTTTCCTAGTACAGGTTCTCATAGCACCAGGGGCCTTTCCTTTAGAACCCTCATTAGAACTGCAATGTCACAGTTGTAGTGTGACAAATGGACAGGCACTCTTCTTTTTCAGTAAACTGTAATCTCCACAGTTGCAAGGGTCCTATTTTTGTGCTCACTAGGGGTTCCCTGGTCTGGCTCATAGGGGGGTGCTCTATTGAATAAATGAAAGAGCTACACTATGGAGTACTTTATACCTGGTTTGAAATCTTGGTTTCATTATTTTCTTAGTTGTGTGAAGTTGGGCAATCCTTCTGAGACCTGGTTTCCTAATGTGTAAATAAAGAACCTAATACCAATCTCATAGGGACTTAAGAGAACAAATGAAATAATTGTGACAGAGTGCCTAAAGCTGCCAGTGGTTGGCACATAGGAAACAGTTATTACCCAGGTATTTCTCCTATTTGAGAATTTGCATTGGAAGTCTAGGCATACTGATTAGCATTTGTTTAAGCTGTTCACTTAAGTTGGCCAGTGTCTGCCGCTTGCAACCGAAATTCTGCATGAGCTATAGTTCAGCTTCAGAGTGACAAAATAAAAGTACCAAGTTCTACTAGCATACCACGCCCACTTCTAACATTTTTTGAATGCTTGCTGTGTGTCAGGCTGTGTGTTAAGAACTTCACACGCACTAACTCATTTGATTCTATGAGCATGTCAGCCTGTAAGCTATGTATTATTATTTGTCCTAACCAGAGAAAATGGAGACACAGAAGCCTTTCCCCAGGTCACATAGCTAAAAAGGATCAGAGCCCTGACTCAAACCCAAGTTGCCCTTGCCTTCGCCCTTTGCGCACCATCATTTTATCTATATTTGGAAAACTTGTTCCCAAAGTGGTTAAAAGGTAAATGAAGAAAGTGCATGCGGCATGCTACATAAACCACTCCCACATACCAAATTGTGTAAAAGGAAAAAGTTTATAAATGTTTTATCCAATGCATAAAAGAAAAACATAAAAGGAATGTCAAAAACAATGACTGTCTTTGAGCGATAGAATTTTGGCTTTTTTTTTCTGTTGTTTTCCCCTATGTACCACGTTTTCAGTGCTATAAAATGTGTTAATTACAATGTCAGAAAACATAAATGTTATTTAAAAAATATTTTATGTATTTATTTGCAAGCAAAGAGAGAAAGGAGAGAGACAGACAGAGAGAATAATAGGTGCACCAGGGCCTCCAGCTGCTGAAAATGAACTCCAGATGCAGGCACCACTTTGTGCATCTGGCTTTATGTGGGTACTGAGGAATAGAACCTGGGCCATTAGGCTTTGCAGGCAAGTGCCTTAACTGCTAAGCCATCTGCCCAGGCCCAAATGTTATTTTTTATAAGGAAAATTAAAAGGAAAACTTAACTAGATGAAAAGAAGTGTTAGAAAAATGATGAGAGGAAAAGCAGAATGAGAGTGGATCACACAGGTTACCGCCAGCCTTGCTCCATAAGGCTTGTCTTCATGGAACTGTGCTTTGGGCCTTTGAGGCAGGTAAAATTCTCATCGTGTGCGTGGGTGGGCAGTGCATGTATATTTTCATGTGTGTAAGTACCACTGCACATGTGCAGGTCGGCCCTTGCCTTCTACTTTGTTCAAGTCAGGGGGTTTGCTGCTGTGTACACCATCCTAGCTGGCCTGTGACCTTCTGGGGATTCTCCCATCTCCACCTCTCATGTCACGCCAGGAGTGCTGGGATTATAGATGCATGTCACCATGTCCAACTTTCTGGGAATCTGAACTCAGGCCCTCAACCTTGCATGGCAAGTGCTTTACCCACGGACCCATCTCCACAACTTAAAATTCTCACTCTCTATCCAACTCTTTCCTGAACTTTTCAGTAGCAAATAATCTCGGGCCACCATAATAATAATCTGCAGTAGTTGGTTGGGAGTCTGGTGCCTTTATTGTATGGAGAGAGTACTGGACTGGGTTTGAGAGGATGCTAGCTTGGGCTCTGGGCCTCAGAAAATCTCAGTCCTCTTCAAATGCCAAAGTGGAGCAACCATAGCTGCTCAAAGGAGGAATGTGAGCAAGACAGTTTTACAAATATTTTATTTATGAGCACCCAAAAGAAAGAGAAAGCACCCAAAACTAAGGCAGGAAAGGGCCTGGAAAAGAAAAAAGGAAAGAGCTTACCAGATGCATGCACCACTTTGTGCATCTTTACGTAGGTACTGGGGAACTGAACCAGGCTGGAAGGCGTTGCAAGGCAAGAACCTTTAACGGCTAAGGCCAAGAAAGCTTTTTTTCCTCCCTAGGCAGTCAGCCAGGGACAGAGGTCCAAGGAGAACCTGGATGTCACCTTGCCTGTCCTAGAACCCATAGTTGACCCAGTCTCACCCAAGAGGGCTGCAAGCAAAACTCACTATCAACAGCTTCCTGCTTCTCTAAGCTTAGCACACCTGGGTGGGTTGGCCCCTCCTGAGCCAGTCTCTTGAGTCCAACAACCAATCAGGTCTCTTTCTTACACAGCTGAATCTGATGGCAAGGCTCATCCTAATTGGATGTTTCATCCATAAATGGGCCTGGCATGTGTAAATCTTTGGCTCTCTTCATTCTCCTGATCTTTGCTTTCTGGCCCTCATTGGTAAGCTCTCTCCTTTGTATCTTTTCCAGGCACTTTCCTGCCTTAGTTTTGGGTGTTTTCTCTTATTTGGGTGCTTTTTTGTTACATGTAGGATCTCTCTTTAAGCTCTGAACCCTTTACTATCTCTTAGCCCTCTCTGATCTTGTATTTGAGGGAGATCTGGGTTCTCCTGCTTTGCTTGCCGTGTGTGTGTGTGTGTGTGTGTGTGTGTGTGTGTGTGTGTGTGTGTGTGTGTGTGCCTTCTCTGGAAGCTTCTTCTCCAGAGACATGAAGTAGATTTTCTCCATCTCCCCTCCACCTTCCCAGCATGGCTGGGAAGAGGAGGATCTCTTTTTGGTTTGGGGCTTCCTGCTAGCCTGTCCCCTGTATCCTAACTCTCTATAAAATAAATTTCATAATGCATAATTCACTTTCTTCAAGTCCATGTTTTTACTTCTTTCTTTGTTTGCTAACTTGGATAGGAATCCAAGAGTTGGGGTCCACAGACCTTGGAGCTCTTGCATCTTTATTGAATCCTCCCTGGACCCCAAATCCTGCATCTTGATCACACTTGGAAGTCTATGGTGAGGTGCAGGAATAACAGCAAATCTTTGCTAGTCTAAGTACTTACATAGGTTGACTCCTGTACCCTTCAGGACAACTCTCTGTGATATTATCATCCCCACCATACAGATGAGGAACAGAGCAGCTCCATAACCTATCCAGGGACATAGGGTGGGTAGGGGTAGAGCCATGAATCAAATCCAGACAAGATGGCAGTCCAGGGAATCTGTGTGATCATAAGTGCCATGCCAAGAGGCATCCGCCAACTTTGAACCAAACGATATATGGAAGACAGTTTGGAATTGTTAAAACAATTATAGTTTAACAGATAGAAGCTGTTGTCTTTGATGGCATTTTAAAGGAAGTGGCATTTTGGGCAGAGTTTTTAAATGGTTAGTGAATAGGCATGGGTACGAAATCAAGTCTGCATTTCCACTTATTTAAAAACCATCAAGAAAACCCAGGTGTGGTGGCACACACCTTTAATCCCAGCACTCCAGAGGCAGAGGTAGGAGGATTGCTGTGAGTTTGAGGCCAGCTTGGGATTGCATAGTGAATTTCAGGTCAGCCTGGGCTCCAGTGAGACCCTACCTCAATAAAACGATACAACAACAACAACAACAAGCTTCCCCCAAGAGCACAAGAGATCCCCTAAACAGGAAGAAACATCCCTTATCCAACAGTGTGGCTTGCTTGTGTGCTACATGTTCAACTCCACTAATCTGTGCTTCTTTCATAGAGTAGATGATTTCTGAGATTTTTGATGACTGCCTGGACAAAAGAACATTGAAACTCTCCCCTCCCTCTTTCCTTCTCTTCCTCTTTTTGTGTATATATCTATTCATCCTAATGGATAGAACTGAAATTCAGTCCCTGCCCGATATTGGACACAGGCTCCGAAGCCACTAGTCTTGATGAGATGGTGTTTCCAAAGCTCTTTGGTGGGAGAGACCTAAAAAGTCACCAGGTTCACCCCTGTACCCGCTGCCCTCCTTCCTCCTAAACTGTTCCAAACAGATGGAATGTGGTTCCGTTTGAAGGGACCTCCAGGGAAGATGTCTCTGGCCTCTCCCTGGGAAGCCCTCATCAGCCCTTAATCAGAATGCTTAGGGCCCGTGGGAGAGCTGCCGCAGAGTCCAGCTTATCAAGGTGGGATTTATTTACTTACTGTCCAAATCATTTCACATCAGATTGGCTTGTTGCTCTCTGCGCTCACCGGCTGAGAGCCGGGGTGACAGATCACCTCATTGCTTATTTAACCAACCATAAACAGGACTTGAAAGAAGTGGGTTTGCTGCACATAACTCATCTTTGGAGAATCTGACATGCATCAAGTTGATGGCAAACTTCTGCTCATTATCTAAAGACACTTTTTCTACTTTTCCCCCTTTTGTGTTCCCAAAGGGACCCATTGACCTCAGAAAACACGCTAGTTGTGTGCCACGGAAAGAGGTAAAAGAGCGTGGAGACAAGCCAGAAGTCGCCTCCAACGCAAATGGTCTGGGCTGCTGAAAGTTCCCTTTCCTACTTCCATGGGCCTTAGGGTGAGAGGAGGCCCTCAGGCTCTCCAGCTTGCCAACAAGCTTGTCCCCTTCCCATAAGCACTTAACCGAATCATTTTTGACAACTTAGACTACAATAGAATTGTCATAATGGAATTGCAATATCTTAATAAAGGTCATGATCTTTATGATGTATACAAAGGGAACTATGTCTTACATTCTGTAGAATCATTTCAATGTAAAGCACGTTGGTGTCTTGTTTTCATTGTCCACCCCCCCCCACGATCCTCCCTACCACCACCAAATAATGAGAGGAAATGGCCAGATGACTACTTGTCCCAAGCCAAGGACCATAATGGATGCTGGGATTTTAGAAAACACATTATTCAATTAAAAGCATCATATTCCTGGATAACTTACATGGTAATGACAGGTGAGGACACAGGCTGAGTTGGTCTTGCATGTTGCTTAACACACTGATGTGGGGAGGCTTACAGCTGGGTTTCAAGCCTACATCTCATGGTTCCAAAATATCATAGGCTCCTTGTACTGCCTCTGTCATATCTTTCAGTGCAGAGGAAATGAGTGGTGATTGGAACATTATGTGTGGTAACCAGCAGCAGAGCCAGACCTATGGATGGTGCACGTGCGTGCGTGCGTGCGTGCGTGCGTGCGTACCTGTGTGTGTGTGTGTGTGTGTGTGTGTGTGTGTGTGTGTGTGTGTGTGTGAGAGAGAGAGAGAGAGAGAGAGAGAGAGAGAGAGAGAGAGAGAGAGAAAGAGAGAGAGATGTGGCTAACATACAAACTAAGGGATTCAAGAAGACACCAAAATTAGGATGGAATATGCAGAGAGAAATTACCTGAGTGATGACAAGAAAATCTACATGAGAAAGTAAAATAAGCAGGATGTGGTGGCGCATGCCTTTAGTCCCAGCACTCGGGAGGCAGAGGTAGGAGGATTGCTGTGAGTTCGAGGCCACCCTGAGACTACATAGTGAATTCCAGGTTAGCCTGGGCTAGAGTGAGACCCTACCTCGAGCCTCCCCACCCAGAAAAAAGGAAAGTAAAATAAATAGCAGAGTAGCAAATACATAATGGCATACTGTTTTACTTAGAGACAGTTCTCCTTAGGAAAGGTTCTTGTGGAAAATAATGTCATATACACTGAGGTGTGCATACTTGCAGGCTTATGCACTGTGTCAATGGTGGAACCTTCTCTTTGAAGAGAAAATAAGCTCTTTTCCTTGAGAACAAATGTGTCAACACTGTCCATGTTCATCTCAGTGCCTGGGAGTGTGTGAGGGAGTGTGGTGTGGAATCACCGCTTCTCTGCACAATGGAGACTTCTGAGGTCTCCCCTCCCCCAACTGCCCCCATATGGCAGCCCTGAGATGTTCACCTACTATGTGGCATCATTGAGGGTAAGTTATTTAGCAACTTGTTGAGACCTTCTTGGGATCCTGTGTATTCTCAACTCAATGGGTGATAGGAAAAGTGCAGACTACTTATTCTGTGATCTGAAGGACCAGGGTTCAAATGTCAGAAGCCCATGTTAGGTGTGACTGTAAATCTCTTGGTTTCTTCTTCAGAAGATGATGCGTTCCTACACTGGGCAGGGGAATGGCTGTGGGAATTCGAGTATTACAAGAAAAAAAACGTGTCTTTGGATTCCTCAGTGTTCTATCAAGTATAAAAGAGCATAGGAAACAATGTGAGGCAGGGTCTCAGTGAGTCAGTAGAGTTACCCTGTGATCCACCAATTTCACTTCTAGGAATTATTCCAGAAAAAGACAAAAACAGCTGTTCAAAGCAACTAGTTTAAGAATGTCCACAGTAGCAAGAGTAGTTACTATAGCCAAAAGGTGACAACAACCCAGATATCCATCAGCTGATATTGTATAACAAAATGTGATCTATCCATGTGGTGGAATGCCATTCAGCCAGAACAAAGAATGAAATACAGACAGAACTTATGGCATGAATGGAAAACGTGAAGCTTGGTCCTGTTAGCTACCTTCCTGCTGCTTTGACAGAATACTCAACAAAAATCCGTTAAGAGAGAAAGGGTTTATTTTAGCTTACTGTTCTAGGTTACAGTCCACCATGGCATGGGAGACATGGTGGCAGGAGCTTGAGACAGCTGATCACATTCACAGTGGGGAAGCAGAGCATGATGGGTGCTGGTGCTGAGTCAGCTCTTTCTTTTTTCTCCAGTCTCATCCCAAGGAATGGTGCTGCCCACAGTTAAAGTGGGTTCTCTGATCTCAACTAACCTAATCTAGAAAGTCACTTACAGAAGTACCTACAGATTTGTTTCCATGGTGATTTTTTTTTTTGTTTTGTTTTTCAAGGTAGGGTCTCACTCTAGCCCAGGCTGACCTGGAATTCACTATGTAGTCTCAGGATGGCCTTGAACTTACAGCAATCCTCCTACTTCTTCCTCCCTTCAGAGTGCTGGGATTAAAGGCATGTGCCACTGTGCCCAGCTTCCATGGTGATTCTTAATGCCATCAAATTAACAAGATTAACCACCACAGTGGTGGGAGTGAAAGCCACAAAAGGTCCCACATTGTATGGTCCCATTTATACCAAATGGCTACAGCAGCCACATCCATAGAGACAGAGGCAAAGGAGAAGTTTCCAGGGGCTGGGAGGAGAGGAAGGAATAGCCCTGCTTCACAGGGACAGTGTGTCCACTGGAAGCAGACAGCAGCCATGACTGTAAGACATGATGGATGTACAGAGGAGGTACTGAGTGTACTCTTCACAATGGTAAGAACGGTAATCTTATATTGCACACATTTTACAACAATATTCTATAGCTATGAAGACTCCATAATGCTGTGTTTAGAATGTGATCAGAACCTATGTGGAGATGTGCTCCTTTCTGGCTCCTCCCTACACTAACTTGGGGCAGAGACCCATTCTCACCAGGCCAGGGCACACACGGCCTGTATCCTCCTGCCCACCTGTAGGGTCTCCACAGTGCTAGACAAAGACCCTTTCTTTCTCCACATGCAGGAGGTGCAGAGGGGCACCGTGGATGCATAAACACGGGCAGGAAGGCAGGCCGCCTGAAAGCTTCCAAAAGCCCCTTTCTGACAAGTGAAAAATGTTGGTGACTTGAAGTCACAGGGCCAGGCTTTTAACAACCCTGCGCGTATTTATTTAACCCAGTAAATACGTTTATTAGCAAGGCCGCCTTTGTAGAGCAGGTAATGGATTCCCCATATGGGTCTGCTTTGCAGACCCAGCCCTGACGGCTCACACCTAGCTCCCCTCCCGCCTAGGAGGTTAAGACCTTGGTGTGTTACCACTTCAGTGCCTTGGCCCCTGTGTGTGTAATTACAGTCTTTCCCAGAGAGGAGGAAATCCCCGGGCTTCGGCCTTAACTAGCCCGGCATTGCACTACCAAAGGGCATGTCTCAGAGGGGGGACGAGAGAGGCAATAAAGCCTTCATGTTATTAACTTTTTCCTTCTGAAAAGAAACCTGAAAAATACCATTGCACCACATTAAAGGCCGTATGTGAGAGCCGCCACCGCCTAATGAGGGGCTCGGACCCTGGACCACATGTGAGGGCTGCAAGGGCTCCTTTTAACTAACTTCATGTCATGCCAGCCCTGAGGGTGTGAGCAGGGCATGAGGCTGAAGATGGGGCAGGCTGCGCCTACCCCCGCTCAGAGCTGAGGTTTGCACCTGACCAGGGGTGGGGCATCTGGTTGAAGCTGGCAGGATGCCTCCCAGGGTGACACGGAAGCAAGCAGGCAGTCAGACAGGACAGTGTAGGGACAGGTGTGTCGGGCACCAGGCTGCCTTCTGTAGGATTGAAGAGTCACACGTGGGCTGAGGTTCTCGGAGCTGGGACCTCCAGGGTGAACTGTGGTGTGGTAAAATGGAGCTTCTGGCTCTTCCCCAGCTCCCAGGCATCCTCTCCACAAACCAATGACAGCACTTCGAACTGAGCATGTTTTGAGGAAGGGTGAACTTTCATTCCTGAACATTCTGGAAGTCCAGTGGTTACAATTATGCCCTGTGGGGCAGTGGAAACACACTAACCTATGAGACACGGCATCCATTTCTGCTGAGGGCTGATCTTGGAAGTGCCTTGGTCTTGAGTGGCCCTCTGTGTTCATGCATTTATGGTCAGAGAAGCTCTGAGCTCCCTGGGACCTAGTGGCAGACTCTGTATGCAGAGAAGCCCTGAGGATGAACAAGACCCAGGAAGCAATGTCCCCTCTCACTCCCCATCTCTGAACAGGAAGAAACTCGGGGCCAAAGGAGGAGGGAGATTATCCAGCCCCAAGAGTTGGTTTCCTGGTAGAGAGACACATCCTTTCCTCTGCTCTTCTGTTCCTCTGGACAGTGTTACAAGGTGAATGCCTTGCCAGTCCCATCTCCTGCACACCCTGCATCTCCTCCCCGAGTACCTCAAAGCTCTCCCACCACCCTCCTACCAAGTTCATGTCTCCCTCCAAAAGTCCCTACCCAAGAATAGCTGTCTAGAGCTGGTAATTCCTATGGTGGTGGTGGTGGTGTGGGTAGGGGGGAGGTAGAATTCCCATGGACTGGGATGTGGATGGTCCTCCCCCAATCCTGCTTGTGAAAGCCTCGATAATCAAGCAAAACCTTGGTGTTGTAGGACAGACAGTGCCTACACGCAATCACTGTAGTGATGGGGAGCCCTGGGGAAAGACCGCATCACTGGTCTTTAATACACCTTTGCCTTACCTTGGCTGTCATTGTGGGAACAGACACTAGAAACCCATGCCTCGTGTGGATAAATGAGACATACCCAACCATCAGAGCCAAACTTGGCAGTGGCGGGACCAGGGATTGGTCCAATGGTCATGCTACTGCATGGTAGACTCTTGTCTTGAGGCTGGATGACTCAACTCTGTTCTTCAGGCTTTGCCCCATCACTGTGTCTGTGAACCCCTTGAAGAAGCTGCTCCCAGCAACCTTAAAGGGAATGCTAGACTCAAGTACCAATCTGCTGCCTGTAGCCAAGGCACTGACCTCACTTGTTCATGCATTCGTTCTACAAGTATTTGTCAGTGGTTGTGATGTAACAAGCACCATCTATGCTGCTGTGAGCAAAACACACCTAGGTAGGTCCTTGCAGTGTGGGCTCACAAAAACACTTGGCATTGTGTAGGGCACACAGCAAGCACTCAATACAGTTTGCTTTCCACCTGCCCGTTCGTCTGGGGCTTTGTAGGTGCAGCCATGCTGTGTCCATTACCCGGAGCTCAGTGGAGGAGTGGGAACAGGCGAGGGAAGCGTGGGAAAACCACCCACTGGCCCCTGGGCTTGCATTTCCTGGGCCAGGGGTGGCTGAGCACTGTCACGCTTGAGCTGGTGATAATGGATTCCACCGCTAAGTGCTTCTAACAGTGGTGCTTGTCTAGGTGAATGATTTTTCCCTGTTACATGGAGCGTTTCCTGTACCAGGCACCCACCGTGTGTTGTTTATTTATAGGGTCACCAAAGGAAATGCCCGTGCCTCCACTCTAGAATGGGGGTGAGGTGGGTTTAGGAGATTGTAATCACTTGGTTAAAATATCTCAGTGAGTCACTTGATGGTGTGGGACACGTAGTAGGCAATGGGGAGCATACAGTGCCTGCTTTTCTACCTGTTACTCTTAGAGGCATCATATTCCAAACCTGGAATAGGTCTTTGCTTGCGAAAAACTCGTCTGTCTGCCAAAATCAGCTCCAGCATATTTTCCAAGAGGGACTTTCCAGGTAAGATGGAGGGTAGAAAAGCTTGGTGGTCGTGGAATGAGCTTCTCCCCTCCATCAGGACTCATAGCAAAACTCCAGCCTTTCGTTAGGCCAGAACAGCCCTGCCACCTCCAGGAAGCTTTTCCGACATTTCAAAGGGAGAAAATAGAACGAGCTGCAGCTGTTTGTGGGTTCGTCTATCAAAGTTTCATCTTAGGACCCTTGAGGTTTAGGAGAGGAAACAAATTTGTGGGTGACAGGGGACAGGAAAATGCATCACAGTTTCATAGACACAAACGTAAGAAGAAAACTGCAGAAGTCAAAAGTCAAGAAAGATACTCCCCTCCCCCCCCCGCCCCACCCCACCCCACCCCAGAAAGGCTGTTCCTGTGAAGCCCAGATGAGAATCACTTGAAAGTAAGTAAAGGTCACATTCTAGAATCATTCGTTAAAGGAAGGGCTTGAGTTCAGCTCTCAGGCGTCCTGGGGGAGGATACAGTGTCATACCATGTCATGGAAGACAGGTTCAGGTACAAAGAATTCCAACACACTACGTGCAGGGACTGAGGTGGGTGTTTGTGCAGATCCTGGAGATGGCACCCACACCCTTGGGCATGCTGGGCAAGAGCTTTACCAAGAACCCCAGAGAGGCACCTCTTTGGAAGCAGGAAGTCCTCGCTGGGATTCATGAGTTGCTTTGAGAGCTGCTTTGAATTTTTTGTAAGACAAGTGGAGAAGGACAGGCATTTTGGCATTTACCAGCCTGAAAGGATTGAGGGATGACAGGCAGGAGGATGTGGTTGAAGAAATGGCAGGAAAGAGAGAAGTGGGAGGCCCCAAAGGAGTTGATCTGGTGTTGGGTAAATACAGGGAATCTTATCTTAGACTGGGTACAGACTACGGTGTGAGTTTCAGAAACCCAGGTTAGATGTTGTGCCCACTATTATGTCCTGGCTGACGGAGTCCTGTCTCTACGCAGGGACAGAAGCAGAAATCAGCACCTCTGCGCTGGAGCTTTGTGCGCTGTCTGCGAGTGAGCCTGCTTCGAGAGCGAGCGAAGCATCACTCCTTCCTCCTGGGAAGCCATCTGTCTTCATGTGAGCCAGCAAGTCCAGCATTCTTGTGCTGGAAAACCCTGTTTTCGTCCACCACAGGCGGCTCACAGCTTTCAGCAGAGGATTACTTAGAATAACAAGTTAATGACTGTCCTTGGATTAGCTGGGCTTGCTGGGAGAAGCAGGCATGCCTGGGGTTCATTTCACTAGAGTCTGATTGGGGTGGGAGCAAATTCCATCCCAGGGGGGGAAAAAGAAAAGAATGTCTCACTCACATCATTAGAGGCAGCTTGCAGAAGCTGTTCCTCATCAAACAATGAAAGGCATTGGGGACTGTCCTCTGACTTCCCTGGTCCCTATGTGGCCGACCTACCTGGGAACAGGAGCCCTGGGCTGCCAGCTGTGTTGTTGGGGTCAACGATCTGGGGCCCCAAAGGAAACAGCTGCGGTGTAAATGCCAATGGAGAGGAAGGGAAGGATGGAGGGCAGAGGGGACAGAGCAGGGTGCTGTCTCAGTCAACACACAGACCACCTACAGCCCTGGGTCAAACCCACCTGATGCTCTGCTCACCAATCCATCCATTCAGTACACACTGGGGCCCTGAGCCAACTAGGGCTGACTGGGGATCAAATGGCACAAAGACTCATGGTCAAATGTCCTTCAAGGGTGGCCTTTGCGGTGTGTGGGGTGGGGTAGGGGTGGGGGCAGAGAATCTAATGGGGAGCCATGTGCTTTATGCCATCATGTTGGGTTAGAAGAGCCCCTGGAGCCCCAAGGAGACTGAGTTGCTGGTGTTCAAGGAGTTTGGGTTCTGAAGGGCAGCATAGGCGAGAGGTGGAAGGAGGTCTGCAGGGAAGATAACAGTATCTTGCTTACCAAAAGGCAGCTCTTACCATGTGCTGTCCTCAACCTTTAATCAGCCCACGACATCCGATCTCTTCCTGTTTACAGGGACTGGCACTACTAGCTTCTTTGCACTTTATTTTTTTGCCCGTGTGTGTGTGTGTGTGTGTGTGTGTGTGTGTGTGTGTGTGTGTGTGTGTGTATACATGTGTGGGTGTGTACGTTTGGAGACCAGAGGACAACCTCCGGTGCTATTCACCCATTTTTCTGACACATTGGCCTGGAGCTCACTGATTAGGATAGCCTGCTGGCAGTGAGTTTCAGGGATCCCCCTGTCTTCACCTCCCCAGTGCTGAGATTACAGATGTGCACCACCACGTCTGGCACTTTTATGTGGTTTCTGGCGATCCAACTCAGGTCCAACTAAGCTATCTCCCCAGCTCCAGTTTTGTACTTTACTAGGCCAGTTAAAAAATATTTTTTTATTTATTTTCAAGAGAGAGAGAGAGAGAGAGAGAGAGAGAGAGAGAGAGAGAGAGAG
The DNA here is from genome assembly GCA_004024765.1 of Zapus hudsonius. Classification (NCBI taxonomy): domain Eukaryota; kingdom Metazoa; phylum Chordata; class Mammalia; order Rodentia; family Dipodidae; genus Zapus; species Zapus hudsonius. The sequence continues at coordinate 214,374 of PVHP010000054.1, forward strand.
AGAGAGAGAGAGAGAGAGAGAGAGAGAGAGAGAGAGAGAGAGAGAGAGAGAGAGAGAGAGAGAGAGAAAGAGAGAGAGAGAGAAAGTTAAAGTTAAAGAATGGGTGTCCCAGGGCCTCCAGCCACTGCAAACAACTATATGCAGGTATAATTGATACACACACATATTTAATATGTATGGCTTTGAACAATTCACACAGCCATGCCACCATTGGTCAATAATAGCAATAGTCATAGCAAAGCCTGAAGAACTTTCTTTGTGTTGCTCCCACATTTTTTTTAGCAGGGAGGTGGGGGGAGTTATGCCTGTGATAAGAACACTTAGAAGAAATTTACCCTCTCAACAAAAGTTGGAGCGAAAACACCTGCCTGAAATTCCAGCCCTTAGGAGGCTGAGGCAGGAGGATTTTTTTCAAGCTTGAGGACAACTAGTCCAGGCCATGAGACCCTGTCTTAGAAAAACAAGATAAAACTTCTTAATTTTTAAAGTGTACTAGACTATCTATTTTTAAGTGTGGACACTCTGCTGTAGGAGAGTTCTACAAGTTATTCAGGTCGCATAACTGACACCATCCATCAACCATGTCCCAATTATCCACTCCTCAGTCCCCAGAAAACACAACCGTCCTCTATGTGGGACTTTTATTATTTGATTTCATTCTATTATTTCACTTTTTTATTATTATTATTTCACTTTTGGAGACAAGGTCTCATCTATCCCAGGTTGGCCTTGAACTTAATATGTAGCTAAGGATGACTTCGAGCTTCCTGCCTCTACCTCCAGAGTGCCGAGATTATAGGTGTGCACCACTATTCCTGTTTTATGCCATGCTGGGTATTGAACCTAGGATCTCACGCATGCTAGGTAAGCACTCTATCAACTGAGCTATGGGGCCAGCACACCCTAGATGTGTAATCATGCTGTGTTTGTCCTGTGCCTGCCTTACCTCACTGGGCATAATGTCTTCCTGGATGGTCCATATTGCTGCACATTTCAAGATTTATTTTTAAGGCTGAATAGTCTTCCTTTGTATGTGCACTAGCTTTCCTTTCTTCATTCACCAGTAATGGAAATTTAGGTTGTTTCTACACCTTGGCTCTTGGCTGCACAATATCTTTAGTATTTTGCTATCAATTATTTTGGAGATACACCATATTATGAGAATATCTATACTCTTTGCCATAGCTGTCACACCACTTTGCATGCCCATCATCAGTGTGAAAGGGTTCTAATGGTTGTTTTTTGTGATTTTGGAAAACAATAGCCAGCCTCATTGATGTGAGTCGACTTCTCAGAAGGGCTTGACACCCATTCCTGTGACATGCGATTCTGCCGAGCATCCTTCCCTGTGCCTGTTGCCATTGCTCTGTCTTCTTGGGTGAGGCTCACCGAGGTTAGTTATGTCTTTTGTAAGTGAGGGTTTTGTGGTAGATGGGGAGTCCCGGCTCGTGCAAGTGTTCCTCTTCCCAGCTCTGTGAGGAAAGGGTGCTCTGGGCTAAAACAGGAAAGGAACTGAGAGGCAGAGGAGGCAAAGCTGGTTTTCTTGGGAGCAGCCGGAAGTATGGCCTGGAAGGTTCCAGCAAAGGATGAAGCAGGAAGTGGGGATTTCCAGGCCACACTGGAAAGGAAGTGCTCAACTCAAGGGAGGGGTGGGACAGTCCCTTGAGCGCTCAACTTCCTCTCTGACCTTGCAGGAGACCCTGGATCTGCAATTGGAAGTTTCTAAGAGATGACAGTCAGGAATTGGCTGGAGAGAGTTGTGTACAGGAACTAAAGAACATACAGGCAGGGCTGGAAATCAGGACCTGATGCTTTCCCTGGTTAGCTTGCCCCAGCTGCCTGGAGGAAGTCCTTGGCTGTCAGGAGCCCAGCCCTCCCACTGAGAGGCTCTCTGGTGCTGCTGCTGAAATTCTGAGGTCCTCTGATGAACGCAAGCATTTGGTTTGGATACTTGAATACCCCCATCCCTAGCCCATTCCCTATTGGCTGTGTGATCTCGGGTAACTGCTTAGCAGCTGTGAGCCTTTGTGCTTCATTCATCACAATCAGTGGGGGCTGGAGTGTAGAGGGGGTTGGGTTATAAAACTATTTCCCAGGCTTGTTCACTTACTCAACAGATTTTGCTGAGTCACTATTCTGTACATACACTGTGGTGGGCCCCAGAGATTTATGAGATAACCATGATAGTCATGGTTCCCTTTGCGAGCACACAGTAGGGTTTTCCTATTAAGAACCTGGTAGGGCCTTTCCTAGAGCTATTAAGGATGCTATAAATGTATTTTATCCTCCAAAATAGTCTCCTGATGATCCTTCTTAGTAGTATTCATGTTACTGGGTGGCCCCCTCTTAAAGGGAACTAAGATTTTCCCCATTTCATCAATGGAACAACAGGCAGAAGTGAAGGCATGGCCTGAGCCGTGATCACTGCAGGTCTTGCTTAGTTTCTTTGATCATTCACTCTGAGGAAGGGGTGCACCATGCTGTGAGGATACTCTGGCAGCCAGTTCCATGGATGGAAGATGGGACTGACTGCAGCCCCAGCCCATAGCTGACACGGCCTTGAACCATGTGACTAGCAACCTCGGAGAGGGCCTTGGTCTCTAGATGACAAGCAATGTCTGACTGTCACCTCATGAGAGAGGTCTCAAAGCTCTCTGAATCCCCAGCTATACATGGCCCTCTACCCTGAGCCTCTAAGTGTTCAGATGCTTTGACAGGCAGCGGTAGCTAGTCATGCCGGGTACAAATCTCCTTTGACCTACAACGTCCCCTCTCGGGCTCCTTCTTGCTCATGACCATGTTACTGCTGTCGTGAGAAAAAATTTTCTTGGGGTGACACAAACACACATCTCCCCAGATAGGGCCTGGTGGACCAGAGAGTTTATTGGGGTTACTTCCAGAGCAGGGTGAGGGGCTGCTTACAGGAGCCATAGATGACTCATCCCATCCTGGATGACCATCTCCAAGGCAGCTGCATCACCAGGAAGCACCCCTTAGCATGGGCAACACTCAGACGCTGCATCTCTGGAGCTCACTTGACTTCACCACTTGCGCTTGCAGGCAGCTCGATCTGGGAATCTCTTGCTTTCTCCTTACATAGCCATATGGCGGGGTCTTGCAACCCTTTCCAGACTTGTTGACTTCCTGAGTCTCTGGAATTTCCTTCCTGCACTGCCCTCCCAGGAAGGGATGTAAGTTTCTAGCTAACAGGACTTCTGGAATCCCCTGAGCCTCCTTTCTCTCTTTCTTTAATTCGGAGGAAATCTGCTTCACAACAACTACCAACCTCAATTCTGGGCCATCCTGTCTTTCCCAGCATTCTTTGTCTCTGTTAGCTTTCTGGGCTGCTGAGAACTATACTTGTTGAGCGGGGGGTCCCACTATTCACCTGTCCAGCGGTAGATGATCGCCTCAGTAGAGAACCCCCTAGAATTTAAGCAACGCCTACTCTAGCTCCCTTATTTCACCCACACCTACATGTTCCGCTCACTTTGTGCCTTCCACCCATTCTGGAAGCTCTCTTACCTAAGGCTTCTCATATAGAGCCCAAGCCTCCACAGGCTGGGCTTGTTAGCCCCACCTGCATCCTTCTTCTGGTTTCTATGGTTCAGATCTGACAAGGGGATCTGGTGACCATGCTGAATGGCCCGGAATCCCCTTCCCCAGGGCTCTCAGTAGTTCTGGAGTAATGACAGTCAGTCCCTCTCCTTCCGACCACGTGTTTGATCTCAGTTAGTGATGATGTTCACATAATCTGTCTGCTTTGAAGATTTTGAGCAGTGGGAAACGAAGGTTGGGGAGGGCATGGCAGACACGGCATGTCAGGAAAAGGCTTTTTGTGCCACATAGAAGAAATTTGGAAAGTTTTCTTGGAGAATGGAGAACCAATGTTTCAGAGCCAGAGAAAGAGTGCAAAGAAATAATTAACGAGCATACCCAGAGTTGATTCCATGAAGATCAACATTGTGGGACAAACCAGGTCTTTAAATGTCTCCCTCTGAACTGACTTGTACATGTCCAGCTCCTGCCTGACCTGCAGTAGTATTGCAGAGGTTTGCAACATGCAGCAGGTCCGTCATGTCTAAGGCTTTGGAGGAAATTGTCAGAACCATCATCATGTGTTCAGATTTGAATAGATGGGTAGACAGAATAAACAAGAGACAGGGGTTCAAATCCTTGGTCTGCCACTTCCTGAGGAGAGATTTTGGGTGAATTCCAGCCCTTCCAGAGTCTGTGTCCTCCTTACAGTATGGACATGATAATTCACCCACGGAGAGCAAAGGAGATCCTGCATATAAAGCCAGTGGAACAGAGCAGGAGTAAGTAAGTGCTACTTAACATCAATCCCCATACCAAAGTGACAGCTGGAGGCAGGGAAAACCCCATACACACATCTAAGAAAATTCCTTTAGGGAAAAAAAAAAAAAAAGAAAGAAAAAGAAGAGACAGGAGCATCGGAGAGGAAGAAAGGAATTAGTCCTGTCAGCAGTGGGTCAGTTTGTCTTAAAACCTTTCAAATGGTGGAAAGGACTAAGAAATGTATTTCCTGGGGCAGGAGGCAGTGGGCTGAGGGGGCTGTGCACCCCTCCTCCATCCCCAGTGCAGGCTCTGGAGCATTCCAGAGGGGTGGGCCTGGTGCTCAGAAAGCCTGACCAAAGAGGTGAGCTAGTGGCCACGGCCAGGCAGGGAGAGGCCAGGAAAGGAAGGACAGGAAGCACAGAGGCAAAGATACAGACTGCAGTGTGGGTGAGCCCTGCACCATTTTGTTCAGTGAAAGCAGTCAGGACCTGACCACAGAGTATGGGAATCTCTTGATAGGAAATGCCAGAGAACGCAAATCCATGGAGAAGAAAGTAGATTAATGCTTTTCCGGAGCTGGAGACTCCTTATAGGTATAAGAACCCTTTTGGGCCAATGAAAGGGGAGAGAATTCACTGCAGCAATAGTTGTGTTACTGCAGATATGCTAAAACCATTGATTGTAATTGAATGGTACGTCAATCACATCTCAATAAAGCTACCCTCCACACACACACAGACAGACACAGGTAATAATCCCAAGATCCAAGGGAAAGACATAGACGACTTCATGCATCTGCTGTGGAAACATTAGGTTACATAGGGAATTCCCCTACACAACCTGCTCTTTGTGGAGCAGGCAGAGAGCCCCAGAGAGGCAGGATGACCTGCTTCCTTCTTGCTGCCACTAGGGGCCACTGGGCCATCCAACGTGGAGGCACTGCATCGGTCAGGCTTCGCCCACATTACCAAACTGTACCATGTTGGCCACACAATTAATGGACATGGGACCACAAGGCTGCTGAGGGGGACAATGAGGTCCCAAGTCAGTTAGACTCTTATTTTAAGTCACTGAAACTCCTAAGACTCAGATGTTTTCACTGAAATTCAGAAAACAACTCCTGGACCCCTAAACCTAAGCTTTCTGCTACTAAACCCTAGTGTAGACAGTCGTTAGGGCTGAGCTCTGTCAGGGGTAGAGCTGGAATGAAAAGACCCTGGGTTTCCCAGGATGGGGAAACCTGGCCAGGTGATTGTTAACACAATAGGTAGATGGTCATTCAGCATTAAATCTGCTTTTTAAATACATGAGGTATGAGCTGGAGAGATGACTCAGTGGTTAAAGGCACTTGCTTGCAAAGCCTGCCTGTCTAGGTTCAATTTTCCAGTACCCATAGAAAGCCAGGTGCACAAAGTGATGCATGCATATGAGTTTGTTTGCAGCAGCTGGAGGCTCTGGTGTGCCCATACTCTCCCTTTTTCTCCTCTATTTTTTTTTAAATATTTTATTTATTAATTTTCAAGCAGAGAGATACAGAGAGAGAGAGACAGAGACAGAGAGAAAGAGCATCAGGGCCACCATCTTGTGGGTCTGGCTTATGTGGGTCCTGGGGAATTGAACCGGGGGCTTTAGGCACTGGAGGCAAGTGCCTTAACCGCTGAGCCATCTCTCCAGCCCCCTTTTTCTCCTCTTGTTCTCATAAATAAATATTTTTAAAAAAACCAGAAGAGAGCTGGGCATGGTGCCACACGCCTTTAATCCCAGCACTCGGGAGGCAGAGGTAGGAGGATCACCATGAGTTCAAGGCCACCCTGAGACTACACAGTAAATTCCAGGCCAGCCTGGGCTAGAGTGAGACCCTACGTTGAAAAACCAAAAAGGGACATCTGAATAAAAACAGAAGAAAGAAAATTGAAAGTGCTTACTCAGTCTTGTTTTATGTGTACACTTGAAAAAACTCCACTCAGCATAATATACATGATCAACAGCACACCTCGAATAAGCATCTATGACTGAGATTGGCCAACAGGCTGTCACAAGGTGATGGCTGAGATGAAGCCCGAAGACACACTGTACAGTGCAGTGTTCACTCCACATTGGCTAGATGGTGTTGCAATTAGCTTCACGTTGCTGGCAAAAAGCATGTGACTAAAAGCAGCTTATGGGAGAAAGGGTTCAATTTGGTTTACAGACTTGAGGGGAAGTTCCACGGTGGCAGGGGAACAAAATGTGACATGAGAAGAGGCTGGACATTACCTTTCAGCTAACATCAGGTGGACAACAGCAGCAGGAAAGTGTGCCAAGCACTGGCAAGGGGAGCTTGCTAGAACCCCCATAAGCCCCCCCCAACAATACATGTCTAACAAGGTTCCAATCCTCAAATTGCTATCAGCTGGGGATCAAGCATTCAGTGCACATACTTATGAGGAACACTTGAATCAAACCACCACAGATGGCAACTCTCCTCACCTCAAGTCTTGGATGTCTTCATTGATTTGAGATTAAATTGATATTCAGCATTTTTCTTGAGTGTGTGTGTGTGTCTGATGTGCACATGTATTTGCATGCTTGCACTGGTTTGGGTGAATGTGTATGTGTGTGCATGTTGTGGTTTGAAGGTAAAATGTTCCCTATAGGCTCATGTGTTTGAACACTTAGTCACCAGCTGGTGGTGCTGTTTGGAAAGGTTGTGGACCATTTAGGAGTTGGAGCCCTGCTGGAGGAAGTGAGTAACTGAGGTCTCATAGCCAGGCCTCACTTCCTGTCAGTCAGTCCTCTGCTTTCTGACTGTGGATACAATGTGACTAGCCAGCTTCTGGCTCTGGGCCCCATGCCTTCCCTGCCATGATGAAATGTATCCCCTGGAACTGTAAGCCAAAATAAACCCTTCTTTCCTTTTAAGTTGCTTCTCAATTATTTTATCACAGCAACAAGTAACTAATACAGCATGTCTGGTGGCCAGAGGTTGAAGTAGTGTCTTCCTTTACTGCGCTCCACCATATTTATTGAGACAGGGTCTCTCACTTGAACCCACAGCTCACTGATTCACCTAATCCAGCCAGCCAGCATGCCCCAGGGATTTCATGTCTCTGCCTCCCGAGTGCTGGGAATCCAGACTCACGTCCTCACGCTTGAACAGTAAGTGCTTTTACTGACTGAGCCATCTCCCCAGCCCTGCTGGCTGTGTTGTTGAGACATGGTCTCAGATAACTCAAACTCACTACATAGCTGAAGCTGTCCTTGAACTCCTGATCCTCCTGCCTCCACGGATCACAGGTACAGGGATGAACCTCCAAGACCAGCAGGGCTCAGAATCTTAGGAACTCTCATGTGGTCTTGGCATTCTAACTCTGAATTCTAAAAGCGATCGTGTGAGACTCAGGGAAGTTGAGTCATGGGCCCAAGGTCATTCAGCCAGCAGAAGGCAGCAAGCCCAGCGCTGCACAAACCAAATCTCACCCTCATCCCAGGACAGGGGGTGCTGGGGTGCTGTTTGCCCGCAGTCTGATTTTGTTCAGAGATGGCTGTGGGCCAGGCTTAGGAGTTTACTGAAATGTTCTGAGGGTTATAGAGAGAAATGGAGCTTTGAACTTGTCTAATATAACACGGGCTGGTTCTCAGGATCATAAACGTGCTTCTGAACCTAATTAAAGAGCCTGGCGAGGAGAGTGAGGGCAGAGCTGAGACATGACAGTCTCAAAACTCCCTCTGGGCCGGGATGGGAGCTTGGCTGTTCCCAGAGCGGAGGGCGACCCCTCGGAGGCAGAGTTAAGAGCTTTTGGGGGGGAGAAGAAAAAAAGGCTCTTTTACAGTCCTGGCTGGGGACCTGGGCCGACCTGGGGAGGGAACGTAGGAGGCGTAATTGGGGCTTGTAAAACATTTCCAGACAAAATCACTTAATGTGTTTGGAGAGTAAAAAGCAACAGTCCACGTCATCTTTACATGTGGACTGTTGGCTTCAGTCCGCAGGCGGAGGAGCCAGGGCTCACTGCGCATGTGCTCTCCCTGCTCTGGGCTGTGCACCTGAGCGGCTTGGTCCTCACTGTGACCTTGGGCTGAGTTATCCTGTGGCTCCTCCGTTTTCTGTATGGACACAGAGATGAAAAGTAGCCTCTCCTGGCTAATGCTTGAATGCTGCCTGGCATGGGGGGGGGGTTCTGTACATGTTCTCTGCGTTCACTGCTACCCCCAGATTGGAGCAGTTCACCCTGCTGGGTTTCTATCAGGCCTTGTGGGGTTCTTTCTCCCATTTTCCCATGTACTACTCAAACCCATCCCCATCGATCCTCATCTGATAGCTCAGATAATACCACATTCCTCTCACATTCAAACTGCTGGGCACTTTAGGCCAAACCGAACTTTCTGGGCCACGCAGAGCCATGTACCCTATAGGTTGTCATATGGTGCCAAATGCGTCCAGTTCCCTTTTCTTCTAGACAGATGGCAAATAAACATTGCACTTTTAAGGCTCCCTGGTGCTCAGCTGGGAAAGTCACTAGCTCTGGCCCATGAGTTGTGAGCTGAGCTGACTTGTGGGCTGGAGCTTTTTTCCCTCTGAACAACTAGGCATTGGTCTGGATCAGGGGTCAACAACATGTTTTTCCTAGAAATACGTTCAGCTCTGTGGGCTGGAGTGTCTCAATTCTGCTGTTATGGGAAAGCAATCAAAGCAAATGTGCAACTGTGCTGCAACATGATTTTATTTAAACATTGTGTTTGGCTTACAGGCTATAGTTTGAAGAGCTCTATACTAGACCAGGCTGGTCAATGGAATGTTATGCACTGCTCAAAGTGTCCTATTAGATCCATGCTGTGCAATATGTAGCCACCTCGAGGATATCTACGTGCTGAATAGCCTTGTTCGACACCGTGGTGACGGGAGTCAGTGAGGCACAAGCAGGTAGGGTGAGAGATCAGTGTAGGGGAGGGAAGCAGAGCCACTCGTCCAATGATGGTACCACTTCTCTCCAACCCCTGTGCCTCCAGCCCTTTCTCAGGGTGTCCCTGGTGTGCCCAGGTCAGGATGCCTAGCTGGCCACTGTGCTGTGAGGCTGGGGACTCTTGTGGACATGTCTCCCTTTTCCTCTGAGGAAACAGGAAGCGGAGGGAGTGCACAGGATGGCTGTGATGAGCAGGATCGCCCTAAGAATGGTGACCACTGACAAAGTCACCCCAAAGGCCCACCCATAAGGGTAAACAGTAGCCAGAGAAGGAAGTGCCCTAAGGTATCCTTAAAAGGCCAGAAGTTCTATACACCCTGAAGGACAAATACGAAAAGCTGTACATGGATCCCTCTTTAACATATGGGCAAATAATGTAATGCTGACTGGATTCTATAGGACCCCCATCTCAGAGGCCCCACAGATGGACTCCCAGCTCTTGGGGCTCCTCCATCTCAAAGGGAGCTTTCTGCTTGCAAGAAAGTCCGCTGCTTCTGCTTTCACCGTTCTTTGCCTTTTTCCTGGAGTGATTGAATCTTTGTTTGCTTCAGGGAACTGACCCATCATATTCAAACCGGATTCCCAGTCTCTGCTCTCTCATTACAGTAGCTCCTCCACCAGCCAGCGTCCAGGGGAAAAAAAAAGAGACTGCATGGAGGGTCACAGCTGACAGCCATCATGTAGCTCAGGTCTTGATGTTATAAGGAACTGGGACGTTGAGGATGTTTGTCATTGCAGCATGACATAACCATTCCTGACCTACCTAACCTCACCTCCACCCAAATACACGTCACACTTATTTCCTTTGCTCTCATTCAAGCATGGCACACACACACACACACACACACACACACACACACACACACACACACACACACACACACACACAGGACTTTGCTCCTCTTCCCAGATGCACTTCCTTCTCGGTCACCTCACTGGCAAACACTGCCTCGCTGTTTAACATTCACGTCCCGTTGTACCATGTCTGTGGTGTTCCATTTACTCTCCATAACGTCTCCATACAATAAGAATCACCTGTAATGCCCTCAAGGCACTTTGCAAGCCCAATACAAATACAATATTGTGATGTTATAATTTATTTTTTGTGTTTTCCACTATGTCAGGAGTATATCAAGAGCTTCTGGAAGAGCTTCTGTCCATCATCCCAACATATCCTTCAACATCTTTAGAGAGATCGAAATTATTGACTGTATTTTCAAACTGAATATACTTCAGGCTCAGGCTTTGATGGCCTCTCATTGTCCTCCTCCATTACTGGTTCAACTTTAGAGTATTTTCCTACATCTTATTCTCCAGGTGTTTTATATGTGAAAGGTTCTCGACAGGCTCATGATCCCCAACGAGAGGCCCTGTATTGAGAGGCTGTGGAATCTTTGGGGCAGAAGGTATGGGTGCCAGGCATGAAGCACTGGGGAGTGAGCCTTTGAGGATTACAGCTATCCCTGCTTTGGGCCAAGTTCTGTGCTTTCTGCTTTCCAAGATGTGAACAACCCATACCACAAGCTCCTCCCCACGGATGGAACCTTCTCCACCATGATGGGCTGGACTTTGAAGCTGTGAGCCAAATCCAACCTCTCCTTCTCTAGTGGCCTCTGTCAGATATTTTGTTACATGGAGGAGAAATGAACCTGGCCACAGAAATATATCTCAAGCTCCCAAATTCAGGCAATAATAACATGGAGGATGAGAACAAAGGAAGATGAAAGGGCTGCCTGTTGATATTGTATGTAGTCATATGAAATAGCAGTTTGGTTATTTCCTGTAAAAGTGGACTCTACCTTCAAGAGAGATCATGCTTTTAAACTTCGTTGTAACTTTGCAGATGAATTCCAGGGCTCTTGGAGTCAAACTGGTATGTACGTCCAGAACTATATGGGCTTATGAAATTTTTTATGGTGTATATGCTTGTCAAAAACACTATTTTATTCCTTTAAAAACTCTGGGTGGGGAGGGTAGCTGGAGAGATGTCTCAGCGGTTAAGGCACTTGTCTGCAAAGCCTAATGCCCTGGGTTCAATTCCCCAGGATCCATGTAAAAGCCAGATGCACAAAGTGGTACATGGGTCTGCTTGGGCTAGAGTGAGATCCTACCTCAAAAAGCAAAAGAAAAAAAAGTATGCTGTGTGTGTGTGAGTGTGTGCGTGTGCATGTGTGTATACAGGTATGTGCATGCCATGACATGCAAAGGTAGATCAAAGATCAACCTTGGGTGTCATTTCTTATGTTTTATCCTGCTTCAGTCCAGATCTCCTTGTCTGATGCTTCATACACCAGGTCCATGAGCTTCTGGGGGTTCTCCTGTTTCTGTCTCCCATCTCTCAATAGGAGAACTGGAATTAAGGGTGTATGCTAATTGGCCCAGTTTTATTTATGTGGGTTCTGGGGATCAGAACTCAGGTCCTCACGCTTACACGGCAAGTGCTTTACCCACCATGTCATCTCCACAGCCCTAGTTTATTCTTGCAATTATTTTCATCTACTTGATAAAGGATTTGGTTTTGGGGGTTGATTTTGTACAAATTCTGGGGAAATAGCCCTTTCAACATCCTTTTTGTGTGTGCTTTTCTTTGTGATTAATAAAATGTTTTCTCACCCTTCATAACCTGGGGAAGAAGACAGGATATTTGTAGCACTTTACTCAAGTAGAAACTGCAGCCCAGAGCAGGAAGGTGATTTTCCCTCAATCACAAATGAGCTGAGGCCAAGTGGATACTTGAACGTGGGCCCCAAGCTCTCCAGTCTCTGCTGGAGACACCAGACACATCCTACCTCAGTAACCACCTCTCCCACAGTCTTCATCCCCAGGCTGAGAGGTTGAGGCTGACCTCCAAGGTCCTTGCTAATCCTGAAGTCATCCTGAGTTCCATGTCCTTCCTCTCTCAGCAACCTTTGGAGACTACTAATCAAAGAAATTTAGATTCGGTGGAAGTTTGCAAAAGTAAGGCTCAGTTCATCAGTGGTCTGATGCATAGAAATAGTTGGCTTAAGATGAGTTTATGAATTCTGGATAGTTCTTAAAGAGGAATAATGGGCCTGAACTCCTTTCAGTATAAGAAAGGACACACTTTATAAAGTGTCTTCCTGTCAAAGGAGTCATTTTCACTTTCAGTTTTTAGTCTATTTAAAGGACCAAAAATCAGGTTGCTAGAGCTTCTCCCTGAGCTCCATTATACTAGTTCTGTGAGGGGGCTGAGCTGGGGTGGGAGACTCTTATGACTCCGCTCTTCCTTAGACTCCTTTCTGTCTCCATTCTTCGCCAAGAGCCGAGTCACCGTGACAGAAGATGGTTCAATGACAACACCTTATTTGGGAGACTAATGAATCCAAGATTGTCACCATGGAAAAATATTGACTTTCTTTCAGTGAAATTCTTTCATTCCCTTATGGATAACTGGTCTCCTGATATATTTGTTTTAACCACACCATCCAAATGAGTCTACAAAGAATTGAAGGAGGGCTGAAGAGATGGCTTAGCGATTAAGGCATTTGCCTGCAATGCAGAAGGACCAGAGTTTGATTCCCCAGTGCCCATATACAGCCTGATGCACAAGAGGGCACATGTGTCTGGAGTTCATTTGCAGTGGCTTGGAGGCCCTGGTGCACCCATATTCTTTCTCTCTCTCTCTCTCTCTCTCTCTCTCTCTCTCTCTTAAATAAATAAATAAAATATTTTTTAAAAAAGAATTGAAGGAACTCCTGAACATATAAACAAATAACAATATTAAACATGGGCAGAGTGAGGTAAAATATATGCATGTACATTATAATAGTGTACATTGTAAATTATAAATTGGTATATTATTGATTTAATACACTTTACATGTTATAGAAGGATATATACTTTAAAGTAAGTTTAAAAATTATACCCCTAGAGATATTTATGGAAATTTAAAATGCTTCCAGGAGAGAAAAAAGCTGGAAATTATCGAAATGAGAAATAGTAGGAGGCCTGGTTCTGTAGCCATTGAACGAATAATTATGAGGCTTATTTAGATCATGATCTTCAGACCCAAAATGTTAATGATGGTGTCCAGGCAAAAAGTAGAATTCAAATTGTAATATGTCCTGTGATTGAAATTATGGAAGAAAGTGCCTCTGTGTGAACTAGAACCAGAGGCAGAAAGGTGAGAAAGAAAATCCCATGTTAGAATAAGGGCAGGAGAACAAAATATACTAATATTTTTAAATTCTGATTTCCCAAGGTTGCCTGTCATTGAACAGCAACGACAAAAAAGGAGCCCCTTAGGTTGTTTCTTCTGTGATCTTTGAATTAAATCATTTGAATATAAAATATGCCATATTTGATTTCTTAGAGGTTAATAAAGTAAACTGACAGCCAACAAAAAAGTGATGAGGATTCTTGTTCATAATAAAGAGAGAAATTATAACATAATTGTTTATTTCCCACCTCTCAGATCTCAGCATTTTGCCATAGATGTGGTTCATATTTTAGAAAGTAGAACATTGTACATGCAACTGAAGCCCTTAGGTTAAAAGGGAGGTCTTTTTGTTTGTTTAACATCCTAATTATTTTTGCTCCAGTATCCTTTATATTAGTAACTTTCATAAGGACAAAGGAAATACATTTTACATAGGTGTTGGCTTCTGTCGTATTGTAGAACAGAGCACCCTATCAGAATGGAAGGGTTTATTTGTTTACTTCATCTTACAGTCTGGAAAGGAAGTCTCATCATGGAGAGAAAAGCATGGTACTGACAGGAAGCTGGCTCACATCATCACGTATCAGCAGCAGGGAGGAAAAAGCCAGAGTGAGCTAGGCAGCATTAACAATGGGGGCCAGACTACCAAATCCCAAGCCCCGCCCCTAACAACAAACCTTTTCCAGCAAAACTCCACCCCAAAGGCTTCACCAGTTGGGGACCAAGCATGAGGCCCAATTACAAACGCATGAAGCCATTGTAGACACCCCACACCCAAACCATCACCGTTTTCCAGCCCAGATTAGGGATCTGTATGTATGTGGCTCAGTATGGTACCTCTAAGTATAGACATTAAGTGCCTCAAATTATCTAATCCTTAGTTTCTGTATATGAATTGATGGAGGAGAGATTTAATACACCTCAAAAGATAAAACCAAGGGCTGGAGCTAGATGGCTCAGTGGTTAAGGCACTTGCCTGCAGTGCCTAAGGCCGGGTTCAATTTCCCAGTACCCTCATAAGCCAGACCCACAAGGTGGTGGTCCTGATGCTTTCTCTCTCTCTCTCTCTGCTTGAAAAATGAATAAATAAAATATTAAAAAACGATAAAACCAAATGAATGGTGCCTTAGGGGCCAGCAGAAAAAGAATCCCAAAGGAGGAAGGGGGTTAGCTAACTTCATAGCTATGCATAACAGCTTTAACAAAAGCCCAGAGTCACAGTCCAGGGATGGGCGGGGGGCAAGGCAATATTGCACTATGGCTGGAGTAGCATCTTGGACAGTAGGGAAGAGAGAGGTCACTACTGAGATCTAGAGTCTTGGATGACCTATGGTGGCTTCTCAAAGCTCTTCACACATGTGTATTCAATATCTGCAGCCTTTCTCCACATCCTCAGGTCTTCACACTCATTTTTCCAACTCTCATTGCCTAGTATATGCTTCTGCAGAGACTCAAAAGAGTCTACTGTAGTGGTCTACCAATGTCTTCCACTAGGCAAATGGCTCCTTGAATATGTGTGTCCACACATCTAGTGCAGAGAAAGCCCCCATCAATGACTGACCGATCAGTGAAGGAGATGGGAGGTAGGCAAAGGCTCTGACAGGGTTCTTCACAGAAGGAATATGCTGGTTTGAATTAGGCATCCCCATAAACTCGTGTGTTCTGAATGCTTGGTCCCAAGCTAGTAGCAATTTGGAAGGTAGAGCCTTACTGGAGGAGGTGTGTTGCTGGAGGTAGAGGTTGAGGTTTATTTAGGCCATAGCTTGCCAGTGTGACTGCGGCTCGCTCTCCTGCTAGCTGTATTTCACTTGCTGTGACAGAGGTGACGCCCAGCCTCTGCTCATGCCATACTTTCTCCTGCCATCATGGAGCTTCCCCTCGGGACTGTAAGACAAAGTAAAAACTTTATTCCCATCACCTGCTTTGGGTCCGGTGCTTTGTCCCAGCAATGAAGAGTTAACTTGACAAGGAGACGTGCTCTACAAATGGCAGGAAGGGAAAATATTCTACACACTTTGTCCAAAAATAATCTATAGTTACATCACTGGAACTTGCTCAGAGAAGGAAAGATGGAAAGGAAAGGATGAATAAAGAAAGGGTGAAGAAGGTCCTGGCAGAAAGTATCTGTGTTTTCAAGGTCAGGGGAATATGGGAATTTGGTGTCTTTAAGAGTGTCAGAGCCTTGTCTCTGTTCTTAGACGGGCAATGACTCAGGAACTAGGGACCTAGAAGCTCAACATGTATGCAAGGTTCTCACTGAGTCAGAGACCTCTGAATCCTTGTCTTATCAATTTTGACTAATGAAATCCACAGACCAGGGGGTAAGGTTTAGACAGATTTTACTATGGGGAGAGCTTAGAGTTTAGGAGGAATTTAGAGCCAAAGAAAAGGAAAAAAAAATGTCGAACTCCTGGGGCAAAAGCAGGGTTCCCAGAAAAAATGGGAAAGCTCACAAGACCCAGGTTGGAGCCTCTTTTGTGGGAGTGGGGGCTGAACTGGTGATTTCAGCCCTGACACCCAGGTGTCAAGGTTGGGGGCGGGGTTTCAGGATTTCAGGAAAGCGCAATCTTCCCAGAAATCTCAATTTTCCAGGAAAAGTATATCCATTTTGAAAAAAAAAAAGTATATCCATTTTGAAAGAGGGTGACTATCTTTCCTAGGAAAGAACTCTAGGGAGGAAGAGATAAGAAAAGGCTGGACCCTTCTGACATTTCAGACCTCTAGCAAAGTGGAATGACCCAGATTGTCTCCTACAGACTCAAGGATACTTCTTCACTCCCACTTTCAGGGGGGCCTATTATTCTGAAACTGCTTTAAATGCAGCCCAGTGTCAGCTTCTTTTTGCTCTCCCTGCCGCCCTAAGAAATCCCCAGGGTTGAAGGCCTGGAGCCCATCCTCATCACATCCTCCTCTGCAGAGTTCAGGCTTTGGCATTCAGACAAGCCACAAGTTGAGAGGAGGCTTTCCTGTGGCAGGCACTAACCAGAACTTGTCCCCTGGGTAAGGTTCTGCAAGTCAGTGGCTGAGTTCTGAAATGTGGGAACGGGTGGCTCCTATTTCATGGTACTTATCACTTGCTGCATACCCATCCATCCCCCAAACTAGTGACCTAAGAGACACAATAATTGATTTTGCTTAATTGATTATCTGGGCAGTGCCCATGGGGCAGTTGGTTTCCATGCCCTAGGCTACAAACTCCAGCTGCTTTACCAGGATGGGCCTTTAAGATCCTTAGAGGCCCTTTATCTGCCTGAGATGTTTTAGTTTAGTCCCATTCTAGGTTTGTTTGGCTAGAGTTTCACAATTTAGGAGTTGTTTGCTACCCAGGAAGATTTGGGAATGGAAGCCAAATTGATTTGTGTGTGTGTGTGTGTGTGTGTGTGTGTGTGTGTGTGTGTGTGTGTGTGTGGACATCTTTGAGTGTTGTTCCTCACCTTTCACCTTGAGGCAGGTTTTCTCATTGTTCATCCAGCGGTATTCCCTGGACTAGCTGGCCCTTGAGTTTCCAGGTGGTTTTCCTGTCTCCATCTCCCTTCTCACCCTAAACACATAGGATTATGGATATTAGTGCTACCACATCCGCTTGATGCTGGATTTTGGAATCCAAGCTCAGATACTCACTCTTGTATGGTAAATGCTTTGTCTCTTGAGCCATTTCCTCAATCCACAGGTTAGCTTTTTAAAAAATACATTTATTTATTTCTTTATGAAAGAGAGAGAGAAAGATAAAAGGAAAAGAGGCAAATAGAGAGAGGGTGGATGCTTCAATCAGATGACCCCCATAAACTCATGTGTTTTGATGCTTGGTCCCCAGTTGGTGGCAATTTGGGAGGTGGAGCCTTGCTGGTAGAGATGCATTATTTGGGTGTTATATAGCCAGCTCCCACTTATCTGAACTTGACTCACTTTTTTTCTGCTGTTTTCCACCTGCTGTGGCTGAGGAGATGTCCAGCCTCTGCTCATGCCATGCTTTCCCCTGCCATCATGAAGCTTCCCTTGGAGACTATAAGACAAAATAAAAGCTTATCTTTCACCTGCTACTTTTGTTCAGGTGCTTTGTCCCAGCAACAGTGACTATGGAGATGTCACTGCAAAGGAACTCCAGATGCGTGTTCCACTTTTGTGCATCTGGCTATACGTGGGTGCTGGAGAATAGAACCTAGATAGGCCTCTCACAAAAGCACCTTTAAACCACTGACCATCTCTCCAGTCCCCAGGTTGGCTTTTAAACCTAGTTAAGTTCTGACTTTGTCTCTCTCACTTCACATAACTAGCAAGATGTCAGGTGGAATTTTCAGTATTCTGTCTGGAATCTTCTCAGCTCTTGGTGCCTTCCTCTTTCCTGTGTTACTTTAGACTATGGTGTAGCCAAACTTCTAGCCACTAAAAAACAAAGAGTCCTTTTTTCCTGAAGACTCCCATCACATATCCATGACTTTCCTGAATGCCTCATTGGCAATCTTCGTGAGTCCCTTAAGACTTTCACTAATATTATCTTTGCAGCCCATAAGACTGGCTGGCCCCAAAACCAATATTTTAGGTTTTATTATGATAGCGGCTGACTTCCAGGTACAAATAGCTATAGCTATATAACAATCCATCCCCACACTCACATTCAGCTGCTTAAAGAAACAGTCATTCTTTTTTTTTTTTTTTTTTCATCTGTCTGTTTTGGATGCAACTCAGCCAGAACTCCAGCCCCAAGCCTCTGAGACCCCTATCTCAAAAGGTCTCATGTCCATGCTGCATTGGAGATGATGGTTGCCCCCATGTCTGTGAACTTTGCCGTGGGGCACACTGGGCTTCCTCCCTGAGTGGAGGTTGAGTTTCAAGAGCCAGCATCCCAGGAGACAGTTCCAGGGGAAGTGGAAGCTTCCAGTTTCTATTAGCCAAGCAGTCACATAGCAAGACTTGCGAATAGGGACATCGGTCTCAAAGTCACATTTTACAGAAAGCATGTGGGATGAACTGTGTATTGCTACGATCAACTATCAAAATGTTTTTGTTCTTAGAGGTGTAGATTGATGTTTAAAGTCAACGGTGAGCTGTAGCTGCCAAATCCTGTCATAATCACTGTGTCCATGCTTCCTCCTCCTCTTCGTCCTCCTTCGCTTCTGAGACAGGATTTGCTATGTAGCTCAGTCTGGCCCTAAGCTTACAGTTTTGCCCCTCTCACTTTCCTTGTGTTGGGATTATAGGTGTAGCACTGTGCTTGGCTTGGTTCATCTTTTAAAATGCTCTTATGTCCCAAAACCAAGCTAACTTAACCCAGTAGTGGTTGATTCTAGATTTATCTGGCCACAGACAGAGGGGATTGGCCACAGATATTAAAGCAAACAGCCGAGTACCCAGGCCACCCTGAGACTATGCAGTGAATTCCAGATCAGCTTGGCTACAGGGAGACCCTACCTCAAAAAACAAAATAAAGCCGGACGTGGTGGCACACGCCTTTAATCCCAGCAGAGGTAGGAGGATCGCTGTGAGTTCAAGGCCACCCTGAGACTACATAGTGAATTCCAGGTCAGCCTGGGCTAGAGTGAGACCCTACCTTGAAAAACCAAAACAAACCAAAAAATAAAATATAAAGCAGACACCCCCCCCATTACAGATGTGCTGAGCGAGTGTTCCCTTGTCCCTACAACTCAGTATGGTACCTTCTTAACGATGTGAGGGTGAACGTCTCAGCTCCAATGCTCCTACTTTCTGTCTTCCCCCTCCTCTCATTCATCACTTCATCCCATCTCCCTCCCACACAGTTCCTCCTCTGTTGTAGTTATGTGTCACCCCAACACTTCCAGCTTTCTCGATGACTCATTTTTCCTTCCATAAGAGGCAGGTGCAGCATTACAGTAAGATTGGAAGAATTCCCAGGTCTGGACAGCCAGAGTTCACTCCTAGCTCTCCTGTTGACTAGGTATGCGTGGCTCCAGGCAGTTTGCTTTGGTCCTTCCTTGAACTTGGTCTTCTCATTCACAAAATAGGTCGTTTGTTGAAAGCTAGTCCTCAAGATGATGGTGTTAGGAGGCAGGTCTTTGGGAAGTGATTAGACCGAGAGAACTCTACCCTTTTGAATGGGGTTAGTGACATATACAAAAGCCTGGATGTGAGTGAGTGACATAGAAAGTGTCACTGATTGCATGCTCCAGGGACTCAATTGGTTTGCATGTGGTACTTATATAGAAAGAGCCACTGAGAGCCAAGAATCGTGACTATAATCCAAGATCCTGGGAGGCTGAGGCAGGGGGATCACTGCACGTTCAAGTTCAAGGGCAGCCTGGTCTAAAGTGAGCTTCTGTCTCAAAACAGGAAGGGAGGAAAAAAGGAAGGAAGGAAGGAAGGAAGGAAGGAAGGATGGAAAGGAGGAAGGGAAGGGGGAGGGGCCCCTGATGAAGAGTGGCACTCACTAGACACAGAATGGGCTAGTGCCTTCATCTTGGACTCTTTGCATTATTGTGAGCAATAAATTTCTGCTATTTATAAATTACCCATTCTAAGATAATTTGCTATAATAATAAATCAGCTAAGATTGCACTTTGTCCAACTGTCATGACAATGAACTGACTGGTTGCATTCAGATGAGCACTTGACATTAACTCAGTCCATCCTCATTGTCTTCTTAGACACTGCCCCTGGCCTGCCTTCCAGCCACACTCTTTCAGAGAGTAAGGCCCAAGCCCTATCTGCTTTCTCTTCTAATTTAAGAAAAAGTGTATATTTTAAGAAAGGGGCAGTTATTTCTCATTTGTTTATCATTCTTATTCATAGGACAGCCTTGAAACTATTACCACATTTAATTTATGGTGAGCAGAATTCTAAGATGGCCCACTAAATCTTTATTCCCCTCATGTAGAAACCCTCAAACTATAAATAGGATGGGTTTATATCCTGTGTTTAGGTAAATTACATAGAACAATTGAAGGGAGTTTATCTGTACAGAACCAGTCTATCACAGAAGCTCTTCAAATTGGGGTCCAAAGGTAAGAGAAGCAAAAGCCAGAGCTAGGTTGTCTCTCTGTGTGAGAAGAGACAACCTACGAGAGGTGTGCCATTGCTGGTGTTGCAAACAGAGGAGACCATGGAACTGTAAATGGCCTATAGGAACTCAGCATAGCCCCTGGCCAACCGCTGGCTAGAAAGCAGATCTCAACCTTACAACCACGAAGAACTAAATTGTGAATTGTGAATTTTAAAATGGGTCCTGAGCTGTGGGTGAATATGCAAGGTGAGCCAACTGATACCTCCTGAGAATCTGGGAAAAGAACTCAGCTATACCGTGCCTAGACGTCTCATCCAAAAAAATTGCAAAGATCACAACAGTTTCAGCTGTCTGAATTTATCAAAATTTGTTACATATTAGTAGAAAACTCTATCAGTTTCCTATTACTGACAGCCATAACAAATTATCACAAACTTGATGGATGTATTATTGACTTTTCTCATTGCTGTGACAAAAGCAACTTAGGAAAGGTATATTTTGGCTCATAGTTTGAGGGTACAGTGCCCTTGTGGCTGGGATGGCATGTCAACAGGAGAGTGTGGGGTGCCTGGTCATATGTCTAAAGCCAGGAAGCAGAGAGATGAAGACCGGTACTCAGCTTTCTTTGTCCTTTTTGTTTAGTTCAGAACCCCAGCCCATGAAGAGATGGGTCTTCCCATTTCAGTTAAACTTCTCTGGAAATATCCTCACAGACATGCCCAAAGGTTTGTTTTCTAGGTGACTCCAGATCCCTTGAAGTTAACAGGGAAGATTAATGTTGCGGTCAGCTTTCTAGTTGCTGCGCAGAAAGAACCCAAGCAAAAGCGGCTTATGGAGGAATGGGTTTATTTGGTTTACAGGCTCGGGGGTTGGGGGGGGAGACTCCATCCTGGCAGGGAAAATGATGGCATGAGCAGAGGGCTGGACATCACCTCTGCCACAGCACTGGAAATAGCGGCAGGAAGGTGTGCCAAATACTGGCAAGGAGAAGCTGGCTTATAAACCCCATAAGCCCGCCCCCAACAACACAGCTTCATCGAGGTTGTAAAACCCAAACTGCCATCAGCTGAGGGTCCATCACTCAGAACACATTTCATTTGTTTGTGAGGGACACCTGAATCAAACCATGACAATTACCTATCACAATTTCACTCTGTGACAGCAGATACATGTGCCACTTTATGCATCTGGTTTTACATGGGTGCTGGGGAATTGAAACAGGGCCTGCAGGCTTTGCAAACCATCTCTCCAGCCTACCCTTAGTTTTTTGAAACAAGGTCTCACCATGTAGATCAGGCCTCTGGCTGGCTTTGGATCTGAGATCCTCCTGCCTTAATTAACCATCTGAGTCCTGGGAGTACAGCTGTGTGCCACCACACACAGTGGACATAGTTTTTGGAGACACCGTATATCCCATTGCAATACCTAGTACAGAGATAACTTTTTAAATTATTTTCTTTGAATAAGGAAGAAACTGTAGGGTTTCAAATTCAAGTCCAGTAGATGTCTCACTGCTCCACAGACACCTGTTTCTCTCAGCATTTAGCACAACACTGGGTAGAGACTAGTGCTGAATAAATACTTGTCAATTAATTGAAACTCCAAATTAGTCAAGAGTGAACTTGTACTGTGTTCCGAAAGGAATCTACATTGAAGGGAAATTATCCTCTCTGAAAGCTCTTTGAATCTGTCTTAAAGGGCCTAAATTGACGAATATTTCCATTCTTGATTAAAATGATTAAGGGCCCTTATGAACCGAGAGTCCTGGAAGCTTTCCAAAGAAACACATTCCCAAAAGGATTAGAAATGTAAATACAGAAGGAGGAACCTACCCTTGTCTAGTGTAGCTTAGAAGCAAACTGACCTGGGATCAAATTCAGCTCCGTTGCTTGCCAGTCAAATGTTCCTTGTTAAGTCACTTCAGTTTTCTTTTTTCTTTCTTTTTTATTGTCCATAATGAGTTACATTATTTAGTGGGCAAACAATGAGTCGTTATCCCCAATTCTCCAATGCTCCCCCTCCCCAATCCCCAATCAGCTGGATATCCTCCTCCATGGGTCATCTGGATCAGTCCTTGGGGCAAGGGGCCTAGTATTCAGCCTGGCCCTAGTATGTTGTTACTGAGGGGTGCCATGCCTCTGGATGGTCTTCCCCACCATGGCTCTCACAATCTTTCTGCCCCCTCTTCCGTACAGTTCCCTGAGTCGTGGTGGATGAGTATTAAGGCTGCTTTATTGTTGTGAGCTTAGGGGTCTTTGTGTCAAAAGTCATTGGTTTCTGTCTCACTGGCTTATCCTGTGTTGATTGAATGGCTGTGGCTGTGGGTCCCATTGTTCATCCCATCATTCTCTGTGGGGTTTCATATGGGTCCTCCATGATATGACTGTGGTGGCTCCTCTATTGCCAGAATCTCAGCTATCAGCCTACGGTCGGTTGATAGGGTTAGATGGGCTCCAGGTCCCTTACTGCATCCTGAAAAACACAAACATAATCACCATCGGAGAGTGAGGTCAGTGTAGGTTAACAAATATATACAATTCTGGATTACCTAGATTCTATTTTTAGTAGCCTCCCCGTCAATCGCTCCCATAGCGCATCTTGTCTTGGGAGCCCAAGAGCACTTCAGTTTTCTGAATCTCCCTCCATGAATGGACTGATACAACCATGTTTTAAAAGATAGACTGAGATGATGGTAGTAATTACACTATAAAGGTGGTAAATACTCTTCCAATTGCTTTGTGTATATTAATAACTTACGCCTCACAAGTACCTGTGAGGGAGATATCATCATTAGTCCCATGTTAAAGATGAGGAAACTGACAGGGAGTGATGAGATCAAAGGTGAATTGGTATCAAGGGTCATAATACAGTCAGTATTTGATCTCAGGATGTGTGGTTCCAGAAGCTTCCTTCTTTTTTAAAAAAATTATTTATTGATTTACAAGGAGAGCGAGAGCGAGAGCGAGAGCGAGAGCGAGAGCGAGAGAGAGAGAGAGAGAGAGAGAGAGAGAGAGGGAGAGAGAAATGGGCCTCTAGCCACTGCAAATGGACTCCAGATGCATGGACCACTTTGTGCATCTGGCTTTACCTGGATACTGAGGAATCAAACCTGGGTCCTTAGGCTTTACAGGCAAGCGCCTTAATCACTAAGCCATCTCTCCAGCCCCAGAAGCTTCCTTCTTATCCATTGCACTATGCAATTGTCTCTATTAGGGTTTCCTTAAGATAGCAGGACCACAGTAAATGATACAGAATAAGAACTTAGATCTAGGAATAAGGGTTTCTGTAACTGCTGAAACTGAAAGTTGTCCATGCAAGGCTGTGTAAGGCATTGGGCTTGACCACAACAGGGCCTGAAGAAAATGGACATGGAGCCAAAAGTGCAAGACCAGGCAGAAACAGGCACAGAGCACCGCTGGTTCAGCGTCACCTTGATGCAGGTGTAGTAGAAAAGACTAGATGTTAAATATTGATTTATTATAGACTCCTTGAGCTAAACTGAGACAGAATAAAACCATTGTTAAACGTTAAAACACAGCTAGTCTCTTTTCTTAATTTTATAAACTGGAAAGTCCCAAAATGGCTAGGGGGTGGGGCTCGACCCTAACTTAGAAGAAGTTGACGAAGGTAAACACAATACCCAGGTAATTTAACAGTTTAAAAGGTTTTTAAAATTGCTTTTTCTCAGTGTTCAACCCACCTTTGTGAACCCTTGTCTTGGAAAATGGTAACTGTTAGCTGTTTCTGGAAGGCCCTGTTTGCTTGTCCCCCTCCTGTAGTTTATGAGGAAGTTACAAATTGGGTTTGAGGCCACCATCCTTTGAGAGCTATCTCGACCGTGGACCCCGGGTTTGAGAAGAAATCTCCTATTTTTTTCTCATACTGGCGTTGTAGCCATCCTTGTAGGGACGTTTCCGCTACACAGGCGACATGCAGGGTGACGACTTCATCATGACCTGTGCCTGGCCCAGGTTGAAGAGGCTGAGGAAAGCAGTGGAGCTGCGGCAGCAACTGGGGACCTGGGCACCTGGGACTGACACTTGGGATGGGCATCTGGGACAGGCACCTGGGATAGACACCTGGGACAGACACCTGGGACGGACACCTGGGACGGGCATCTGGGACAGGCACCTGGGACAGACACCTGGGACAGACACCTGGGATGGACACCTGGGACGGGCACCTGGGACGGACACCTGGGACAGGCATCTGGGACGAGCATCTGGGATGGGTATCTGGGACAGACACCTGGGACAGACACCTGGGACAGGCGCCAGCACAGTCTAGCTGGATGGGGTAGGGGACACAGTTCCATGCTCAGCTGTGAAAGCAGCCAAAAGACTCACAAGACCTGCCAGGTTTTTCCTCCTATGGGACTTGATAAACGTTAAGACTGCTTTCCTGCCAGGCCTGATGGATGAGCAGTCTGCTGATCTGGTTCTGGTGCGTGAGGCTTGAATAGGACTGTGAAGATCAGCTCAGATAGGCTTCAGTGAGGGCAGGGACAGTGGCAGGGCATCTAGGCTCCTCACAATCTCTCCACCTTTCCCCTCAAGCCCTCAGACAAGCCTATCTTTAATATGCCAATGATACTCCAAGACAGGTCTTGTAGTAACACCTCCTCCACCCCATAAAATTGGCATCCCTTACCACCTCCAGAAATTCCAAGGACATCCTCACCGTAGCAAAGTGGGAAGAATTTGACTTCAAAGGGCTGGGTTGAGTCAGGGAGTGTGTCAGTCAAATTCTTGTTGCTAGAACAAATTACCTCCAGAGACATTGCACCCCCCTCAGTAACAATGCACAAGGGGGAAGAAAAAGAAAAAAAAAACTGTCTCCCTCTGGTGCTGTTCAGAATCCCCTAACCAATGGACAGATCCAGTATGTGAACTGAGGAAGGACCCCAGTGGGTAGGGGACAGAGAGGAGGGAAATAGGGACACCTTCACAAGATTTGCTCATACAATGTATATACTTATTCATAATAAAGATATTAAATAAAAAGTAAACAAACAAAACAAATTACCTGACAAAGATTAGTTTAAGGGAGGAAGAGTTTAGAAGCAGAGACGTGGGCCTTCCTCAACTCAGCATGCAGAGCATAATGTAATTGATATAACCCCCCACAGGTGATTCTAGGTCCCACCAAATTTGCAATCAATATAAATTGTGGGGATGGGGGAGCCACAAGGGAAAGAAACTGGGAAGTGGAGGTCTTTGATGCAGAGGAATGGGCAGAGTGGATGGGCAGGGATAGTGGGCTGTAAGGTGGGGGGACCTTGACACTGGGAGTTCAGACCAGGTGGCAGTGAGTGAGAGTAAGTAGAGTGAGGAGGATCACAGTAAGTGTATGACTGTCTGAGGTACCCAGAACTTGGAACTAACTTAGGAGAAAGAGGCGGGGTGTGCAGATGGGTCAGGGCAGGAAGAGGGCAGTGTGCATGGGAATATACTTGCTGGGGAATGAGGGAAAGGACCAAGCGTAGTGTCGGAGAGTATAGTTTCTTGCATGTTTCATCAATTTGGTCCCTGAGCATAAGGAAACATCTGTCTCTACCATCACTAGTGAGCACCCATGATTTTACCTCTAGCACTATTCTAAAAGCTTGCATGGGTTATGTAGGCAGTTCTTTCTTAATTCATCAGGTGGGGTTAGTCATTGAAATTTTATACAGAAGTGATCACAGAGCCGTTAGGTGACTTGAGCTTGGCTGCTGTCCTCATAGTAGGTATGGTGTTGGAATGAAATGGTCCCCATAGGCTCATGTGTTTTTTTTTTCTTTATTGTTCATAATGAGTTACATTGTTTAGTGGGCCAACCATGAGTTGTTATCCCCAATTCCCCGTTGCCCCCCCCCATCCCCAGTCATCTGGATATCCTCCTCCGTGGGCCGTCTGTATCAGTCTTTGTGGTAGGGGACAATGGATAGCTCATTCTTCAGCCGGGCTCTCATGGCTGTTGTGTTGTTACTGAGGGTTGCCAGGTCTCTGCTATTCTCCCCCACCACGGCTCTCACAATCTTTCCGCCCCTCTTCTGCTCAGTTCCCTGAGTCGTGGTGGGTGAGTATTGAGACTGCTATGGTGTTGTGAGCTTAGGGGTTTTTGTGTCGAGATTCGTTGGTTTCTGCCACACTGGCTTATCTTTTGTTGATTGAATGGCTATGGCTGTGGGTCCCTTGTACATCCAATCATTCTCTGTGGGGCTCCATATGGATCCTCCCCCGTATGACTGTGGTGGCTCATCTCATGCCAGGATCTCAGTTTTCTGCCTGCAATCGGTTGGTAGGGTTATATTGGCCACAGCTCCCTCGCTGTATCCTGAAAAATACAAACACAATCTCCATCGGAGAATGAGGTCAGTATCAGTTAACAAATATACAACAATCTGGATTACCTAGCTTCTATTTTC